>OY755038.1:134929347-135165357 GCA_963576565.1 Aspidapion aeneum
CGGAGTTTTTTGCAAAACAACCTTATTTATAATTTTAGATTTAGGTAGATAATCTTAAGATCAGCTAATTTTTTGGCCAAAACCACTTTTCGATTTTTCTTAATTTTAGCATTTAGCATCTTGTTTTTTCACAAACTTTGGCTTATAACTTTCGCCAAATTAGTTTTACAGAAAAACTATTAGTTTTTTGTTTGTAAGAAAACTTACTAGCTTATATCTTAAAAACGCTCTTAAAGCCGCTAGTTTGGATTTATGTCGTCATATAGATCCTCGTACTCAAATTTGACGCAAACACTAGTCATAAACTTTCTTGATTAATCTCGAATTTTTATAATTTTTTTAATATTTAAAAAAATAACAGTTACTTTTTAAGTTCATGAATACAAAGCTCACTAAAACGACAACTAACTTGCTGTTCTGTTACAAGCACATCATAACCTATATAATTTTTTTGAAAAGTCAATGTGGAAAAGCTACAAGCCAAAGTTTTTGAAAAACATGGAAAAGCCTGCCATCTTGGATTTTTAACGTCACACCGGCCCTCCTGCTCAAGGAGGCAAACACCCGGTGAATAAAAATAATTCCACGGGATACCATAATAGGCCTAACAACTACAACAAATTTTTGCAGTGGAAGTAGTTATAGATATATTTATAAATTTATTTAGATTAAGGTAATATGTACGTTGTTCAATATCGATAACAACAAAAAGCATTTCACACAGTGATGGATCAAAACGCATTAAGTTTACACATTTTTTTTACAATTTAATGGTTTCAATTTAAACAAAAATCATTATTACAAGGATGGACCAATATGAATAGATCCAACATGTTGATTTTTTAAGTTAAAAAATTATAGTCAGCTCCTGAAGCCACCTCAAAGTTTAAAATTTAAGATAAATCGGTTTATAATTAATATAAAAGTCCGCCATTATAAATATTTTGTGATTAACAAAAACGTTAAAATGTATTGTCACGAGGACCCTATGTATATATGAGAGTGATTAAAGTTTCGAAAGTTTTGAAACTTTAAGCACTAATATTGTTGGGGTGATTTTATCGCGAAAAAAAGTACGTGTTTTTATAAGTTTTCTTAAGTTTAATGAAAGTGATAGCAATTTAGACAAAAATGTTGAGAATACTTTTTGGTAGGAAATACAGCTTTTCTTTTAAACCATGTTAAACAAAGTGATGTCATAGCTAAGGTTAACACTTCAGGAGCGCCTGCAATGCACAATAAGAGATTTTTTTTTTTTAATGAAATAAAATATATTCGTTTTATTAATTAAAAAAAAAAACTAGGCTTTAATAAGAAATAAGAGATAATAATTTTGCGCGGTATACTATATAATAAGCAGTAAAATATTCTTTTAAAAATTTTACAATTTGTTAAGGGTAGGGTAACATATAAAATTTTAGTGGCGTCCCAAAGTCGGAGGTCTTTATGAAAGCAAGAAATTTTTTCACTATATTTTTTTTTAAATAATCTTCTAGGGAAATATGTTATGCCCTGTGTTATAAGGCCATATATATTTTTTACTAATGCATATCTAACAATGTTTAAATTTTCAATTACACACCAGAGGCGTCCGAAAAAGGCGACAATTTTTTAGGATTACAAATATTCCCAATGTAAGGACGCCGGTGGAGAGTAACTGTCAATTAAAGCCGTTTTAGTTATAGATTTTTAAAATTATAATTTAAATTCCTACAAAAAAGTTTTAAACACATTTGATGTAGAAAGCTTATTTTTTGAGAAAATCATATGAAACCTAATAATTTCGGTTTATTATAAAAATATCCTTAATTTTCGTACGATCCTGGAGTATCAACTTTAGCTTTAACACTACTATATATAATATACCGATTAAAATAAAAAAATATGTTCTAAAAAAAAATGTTTTCAATATTGTCCTCTTAAATGGTTTTTTAGAAAACTGAATCATAACAAAAACATTTCATGTAAAAAAAGCCAAGTACGCGAAAGTGGTATTCCGTAAAAAGAATTGCGATAAAAGTAAAGCCAAGTTCTCCAATACAAATTTCAAAATGAATGGTTCTTACTAGTTTAGAAATGTTTATTTAAACTTTGCTATTCCAGCCAAACTTTTTTACATTCAATTTAGCACTGTGCCTAAGAGTCATTTGCAGTCGTAATAGCCATGTTTAGAAAAACATTTCGAAACTAGTAAGAACCATTCATTTTAAAATATGTATTGGAGAACTTGGATTTACATTTATCTCAATTCTTTTTAGGGAATACCACTTTCGCGTACTTGGCTTTTTTTACTTGAAATGTTTTTGTTATGACCTCACTGCTTGTTTAAAGGATTAGGATAATATTTAAGTTTTAAAGTAGTAAAATATGCGGGATGTTGTTCAAAACTTTTGAAATGCATATTAAAAATGTTGAGGTTTTTTATATTTTCCTATGGTTTTATCATAGTTCCTATCAGCCTTCTAAAGCTCAACTCTCTAGTGTCCCTGGAAGTAGACAAAGTTAATTTTAAATAACTTTACATTTATAGGGGAGGAAAATAAATTAAAATTTTGGTGTTTCCTATAGTCTTCCAAATATCAGCTCTCTAGCGTGGACAATGCCAAGTTACATAATTTTATATTTAAACTTTGGGTTTTTTTAATTTTCTTTTATAGTTTTATCATAGTTCCTATCAGCCTTCCAAAGCTCAGCTCTCGAGCGTTTCTGGAAGTGGGCAATGTTACTTTTACACACATTTACATTTATAGGGGAGGGAAGTAAATTAGAATTTTGGGGGGTTTTAATTTTTTTCTATAGTCTTATCGTAGTTACTATCAGCATTCCAAAGCTCAGCTCTCTAGCGTGTCCGGAAGTGGGCAGTGTTACTTTTACATTACTTTACATTTATAGGGGAGGAAAGTAAATTATAATTTTGAGGTTTTTAATTTTTTTTCTATAGTTTTATCATAGTTCCTATCAGTCTACCATTTCTGGAAGTGGGCAATGTTCTTTTACATAATTTTACATGTGTGAGGGAGTAAATTAGAATTTTGGGGTTTTTTAATTTTTTCCAGGGGTTTAGTCATAATTTCTATAAGTCTGCCAAATGTCAGCTTTATGTCTAGAAGTACGGTAGAATATTGATGATCTATACATGAGAATGAGTGAGTGAGTGAGTGGCAATTTCGAAGTTTTTTGAAATTTCGTAACTACTTTATGAATGAAAATTCCATGAAACTTGGAGGGGTTGTTAAGTCCATGAAGATCTACGACTGTGCAAAGTTTGAGATTCGTAGCTCATTTCGAAGTAGAGTTTTAGATAGGTCAAATATCGGCTGAAATGTTTCAAGAAAAGATGGTATATGGCGCGCGAACCTAATAAACAAAAGCTATAAAAATAATACAGGTTTTTTTTTCTGATTTTTAAAAATAGCCCATGAAGTCTTAGGTACTTAGTTTTTGGAAAATTAGATAAGACCTAATTATTTCAGTTTATTTTGCATATAATATAGAAATACATATATTTGGGTAGACCTAAAACTTTATGGTTTGTATCCTACCAAAAATATTACCCATGCAACTGATTAATAATTTTTGTAGAATATTTATCTATCTTTATTTCATGTCATTTCAATCATTCTCAAAAATGAGTAACTTATAATTTAAAGACCACCAAAAAAACAAATTGGACAAATTCCAAAATGAAAAAATGGTTAATATCATATCTCGAACCTTGTTTTTAGTCTAACAAAAAACACAGTTTAGCATTTTCGTATAAAATTATTTTGGCTATAATTTTTATTTTAAACTTTGTACAAAAACCAAGTTATTTTAAAAAAAGAGAATTCGTGCTTCATTTTCTTAAAAAAGCGGCGAGAGCAGACATCGCTCTATAATTGTACCAAGCTTCGGACCATTTGCACCAAAACGTCATTGTTATGCCCGCAGTAAGAAAAACGATAAATGCAATGGACTGTATATAATTTAATTAATGAAAGCGCCAACAAACATACATATATTGATATGAAAATTACGAAATAATTAAAAGGTCCATAGGTTAATTGTGGGTACCACACAAGGGAAATCAGAGACAAAGCACTCACCAGTTTGCAGCCAATTTCTCCACTTCCAAGGGGCCCCTATCTGGATCTAATGATGTCACCACGTAGCTGAAGGGCTGAAGTTTCTAGTTCTATGCTTCAGTACACCAAAATCGAGCACTTTCAGGTGTAGAAATTTGAAATAGTTGGAGAAAGTAAATTAATACGCCATTTCTCGAGGCGGTCGAAAAAGGATCTCACTGATTCTTGGTGCGCATGTCCAAAAATGCGCGAAAATGCACTCTGTCGGTCATTCAATTGTGTGGTTTTAAAATTTACAAACACCGCGAAATTTAGCGGGAGCTAACATAACTGCCCTCCAAAACACACAATTTTAGAATATCAGCCGGACACATATAGATAAAAAAAATGATCGACCGATAAATATAAATGAATGAAAAACAGATAAGTAGCGTAAGTTTATTTATAGATAACTAAAACCCGAAAAAGTCAAAACAAACAAACAAAATTTAAAAAATAATAATAATAAAGAATTACCTATTGTAATAATTGACTTCAATAGGTAGAAAAATTTTAAATTACTTTTAATTCGGCAAGAGGCACAGTTTTACAACTGGCCGCTTGTAAACACCGGTAACCGTTTGTACCGTCGCAATACGCACCTGACCGTCTCCGCCGGGATGCAGTTCGATGACACGACCGACCGGCCATTTCAAAGGTGATTGGCATTGGGGGTGAAAACCTCCACAATATCCTTTGATAAGGACGGTGATAAGGATTGATAAGGACTTGACGGAACATCTGTTTGATATCAGCAATGTAGGCAATAGGATTAAGACGAAACGTAAGGAGTCAAGAAGCAATATCTTTTTGAAGTTTCGGTCCCGATAACAACGTGTCATTGAGACTAATATTTTTTGGAATGACTGCCGAACAATCCCAGACTACCCTTAATTTTGTACTTAAGCTTTCCGGCTTTAGTACGCAATGATGTGCTAAAAAACATGATACGTCGACCTTTGGTTGACTAGATAAAACTAAACTCATATGATTAGAATCGATATAGTCTTGCATGAAACTTGAATAGGCAGTGTGCAGATCAGGATTTTTGATTAATCTATTTTCTAGAAGTAAAAATCTACGATAAGCTTGCGGATAAGTATTTCCTAGGTCAGGGTTTATTTTATCTTTAAACGGAAGATCTACCATGAATCTACCGCTCGGTTGCCGTACTACACTCGCAGTAAAAATTGATTCTGCTTGTTTTTCTTCCTTTGATAAGATTTGTTTTTTAGGCAAATGTTCGATTTCCCAAAACCTAGGGAGAATGACCTCTAAAGGAGGTGAATGACTCGTTAAAAAACAACTGGTTCGTTCCGTAAGACTACCTACTTCGTCAACTTTTCCCATGACGACCCAGCCAAAGATAGTTTCAAGGGCTGAAGGTTGCCCTATTTGTCCAAGAACCCTGCCCTCCTTGAATATCTGTGCGAATAGCTCGCAACCAATAACTAGGTCCACAAGTCTAGATTTGAAATTAGATGGGTCCGCAAGTTTAAGGTTTTCCAAGTGTTTCCACTGATTATCGTTCAAAGTGAATGTAGGCATATTGGAACATAATTGTGGAACGACAATTGCTTCGAAATTAAGTAAAGCAGTGACCTGTCCTTGTGGCTTAATGTGACATTGAACGAGCCCTTTGGAAGTAAAAGAAGACATCTAATTTAATCCGAATATTTCAGTGGTGTAACTTCGCCTAGAAAGATTAAGACGCTGAATATACTTTTCACTGATGAATCCTGTCTGTGATCCAGAATCAAGCAGTGCCCTTACAGGTTGAAAATTTCCGCAACCGTCCATAACTTCTATTATGGCGGTGCATAAAAGAAAGGTACCTGAAGGTCCTGAGGTATTTAATGACACATGAAGCTTATTGACAGGTGGTGTGTGAATGACAGGACTAGTATCTTGGCTTCCAGACTCTTGATTAGTTTCTAAGATATGAGTTAAAGTGTGGTGCCTTTTACTATTGCAAGTCCTGCATCAATATTTTATATTTTTATATACTTATCGGTTTCACAACGTTCTACGTCTTCCGATACCCAATCTCCACTCGTTTCTGTTTGCCCATAATTCATCATCTAGGCCTCTTATTCTTATTTCACTGTCTATTCCTTCTCTCCAGCTTCTCCTTGGCCGTCCTCGTTTTCTTCGGCCAGTTGGTTTCCATTGTAGTATTTGTTTAGGTAGTCTTTCGTCATTCATTCTTTGTACATGTCCGTACCACACCAGTTGTTTTGTTCTTATACCATCCACTAAAGTACGTTCACCTACTGTCATAATTTCTCTTATTCTTTGATTTGTAACTCTTTCTCTTTTTGATTTCCCTGCTGCTCTTCTCCAATAGTCCATCTCCGTAGCGGAAAGCATTTTTTCTGTTCTATCCTTGATTGGCCATACTTCTGAGCCGTATGTAATAATACTTTTTATAATGGTGTTATATATAAGCTTTTTGTTATGTTTTGATATACTTTGGTCCCAAATTATTCCATTTAATAAAGTTATTGCTTTTCTTCCTTGTACGTTTCGATCTTTTATAGCTTTGTCTAGTGTTCCGTCAGCTGTAATTTTTAGACCTAAGTATTTATACTCATCACAGGAGTGAATTCGCTGCCCTGTATTTAAGATTAGATCCTGTTTCATTCCACCGATACACATATACTCTGTCTTATTGAGATTAACCTCTAGTCCCCACTTATTGTACTCTTCTATTAGTTTTCGTGTCATATATTCGAGGTCGTCATAATCCTGAGCCACTACTATCTGATCATCGGCGAAACATAAAGTATACAAGGTGGTTTCGTCCAACGGAATTCCCATGTTTTGGCATTTTCTCTTCCATACTTTAAGGACTTGTTCCAAGTATATCTTGAAGAGCGTAGGCGAGATACAGCAACCTTGTTTAAGACCTTTATTTACTTGAAAGCCTTTGGTTAGTTTTGCTTTTATTTTAACTTTTGCCTTACTATTGCGGTATAAGTCTTGGATGGCCTTAATTAGTTGTACGCTTATGTTTGTGTTTTCCAACGCTCTCCAAAGTAGATTTAGTGGTATACTATCATATGCCTTCTGCAAATCCACGTAAAGCAGATGCAGCTCTTGACCGTATGCCATTTTCTTTTCAATAACTTGGGTTATACAAAAGAGATGATCTGAAGTCGATCTACCTGCCCTGAAACCAGCTTGTTCTTCTGCCTCCATGTCTTTATATTCGCTCTCTACTTTATTTCTTATTATTTTACCGTATATTCTGCTTAGCGTACTAGTCACAGATATACCTCTATAATTGTCACATATATCTTTCCTTCCTTTTTTGTGTATTGTGGATATATATGACGTTTTCCACTCAGTTGGGACTACAGTTCCATTTAAATATTTTTGGAAAAGATTCCGTAATCTCCAAAACAGTTCTTTAGTGCCATATTTAATAAGTTCGGCTGGGATATTTCCGGGTTCGGCAGATTTACCGCTTTTTACGGTTGTGCACACGTTTTTGACCTCAGAGATTGTGAGGGGTACTGGAGATCCCATCGTTCTAATTATATTGTCTCTTGCGTCTTCCTTGAATTCTGCTCTATCTTCAGTTAAAAGTTTTTTAAAATGCTCATCCTATTCTTTGTCTGGTATTGGTGAAATGATATCTCTGCATGTTTCTTTTTTAATCGATCTTATAGTTTTCCAGCTTTCGGTACTTCTCCTACCTCCTAAGTAAGAATCTATTTTCTGACACTTTTGCGTCCACGAATGATTTTTCTTATCACTGATCATTCTTCTCACCTTTGATTGCGCGATTTTGTATTCTTGTCTGCTTCTATCTGTCTTTTGGGATAAGTAGGTGTGATATAATTTCCTTTTTTCCTCTATTTCTCGCTCAATCTCAGCATCCCACCAGTATGGTTTTCTTCTTTTAGAAGTTTCTTCCACTAATCCTAGTGCTTCTTTTGCAGCTTGGTGGATGCTTAATGTAATACATTTGTATTCCTCATCTGGGGTTTCACCTGAACTTGTATTAAGTTTTTCGTTCAGTCTCTTTTTGTATAAGTTTTTTACGCTGTCATGTTCTAGGCTTAGTAGATTATATTTACAGTGATCAATTTCTTCAATCACTGTATCATCAAGATGTTGTTGATGCAGGCTTCGGCCTTGATAAGGAAAGAGAATTTTGGACTCCAGAAAATAGTGATCACTTCCGCATGTTGATCCACGCTTTGTTCTGACATCTTGAATTTTTAGTTTTGTCTTTTGTTTCGTGATAAGATAATCAATGACGGATATCAGGTTTTGTGAGGGTTTGGTCCAGGTATATTTGTGTATTTCCTTATGTTGAAAAAAACCGTTTTGGATTTTTAGGTTTAATTGCTCACATACTGTAATTAGCCTGTTTCCATTGTCCTTAACAAGATTTTCTCCATATTGGCCAACTGTCAGATCATTAACTCTGTTACCGGTTCTACTACTTAAATCTCCCAATATGACAATTTCTCTAGATGCACTTACTGCTGATATTTCATTGTGTATTTCTTCAAAAAAAATTGTCTTTCACGGCTACATTTGCATCGTCGTTATACGCATAGATTCCAAAAATCGTAAGTCTCATTCCTTTTATTGTTATATTCATTTTAATTAGCTTTTCATTGACTGCTTCCCAGTTGGTGATACATTTTCTAAATCTTTTGTTGACCAAAATAGATACTCCTTGTTGGGCATGTTTTTCTTTTGCCACTCCGCTATAGAAATGGTCATATTGTCCTAGGTTTTCAGATCCTTTTCCTTTCTTTTTCGTTTTTGTTAGTACAGCAAGGTCTACCTTCATTCTGCTGCACTCATGTACTATTTCATTCATTTTTCGATTCATTCCTTGTACGTTCCTTGTACCAAAAATCATATTCCTGTTTCTTTGCTTGGTTCGTCTTAGGTTTTTCATTTCTTTCCGAGGCGTTTGATTGGGTTTTTTAACAGTGTACGTTTTTTCCGGGTATCAGAGAGTTAGTCTGATGCCCCAACCCCCAACCTGGAGGACCAGGTGATTTTTGATCGAGGTTTTCTTCCCCTAGCCTTTGACGATTCCAACGCCGGTACTACAAGGCAGTAGTCTTTTATACTATCCCTAAAAGAAAGGGTTGCCACCTACGCTATGATCACCGTACCGAGGTCCATTCTCTCCGCCTTTCATATCGATGTGGTCTTCTCCCGTAACCCTGGGAAAGGGACCCCATACAGGTGCTAACTCTCCGGGTCGAAGAGTACCTGGAATCTACGGAGGGCAGGGGTCGATTCATTTCCCCTGATAGACATCTGACGAGGTCTACCCGTACCCCATAATATTTTGATTTGCACTTATCTACCCCATGCAAGGGATGAAAACACGCTAGACATAATTTTTTCTACTTGACGAAAGATAGGCGATCGATAGGTGAGAGATCAAGAAATGTTTGACATTTCGAAAGCACGTGACCTTGATTACACCGGAAACATTTTATTCCCGTACTTGAATTATTTGAGGTGCTAGCCAGTCCTATAAAAGGCGAATTGGATGATTTATAGGTAGGCTTTTGCCCAAACTGATTTTGCATAGAATTTGAATTTTGATAGGTAGGCTTTTGCCCAAACTGATTTTGCATAGAATTTGATTTTTGATAGGTAGGCACCTTTTTGGGTGCTGTTGATTGAGGAAGTGATTCCAAAACTTTACATCTTTTTTCTAGAAATTGAAAAAGTGACTGAAAAGTGGGAATTTCGGTATTAGTATTGGCGTGACTCATTTTGAAATTTGAACGCGTCGGAATATCCAATTTTTCTAACAAAATGAAAAAAATAATAAAGTCCCAACTGTCAACGTCAAAGCTAAGTGATTTTAAAATTTCTAGGGATTCAGAAAAGATGTCAATTAAATTACGCAATTCTTTAGCTGACTCGTTTTTTAAGGTGGAGTTCATAATTGTGCTTAAAGCATCATTTGCGAGGTCTCGCTTGTTTTGATATCTATTGACTAATTTGTCGTAAGCAATTTTATAATTTTGATCAGATAAGCTAATCCCTAATATCAATTTTAAAGGCTCATCCTCGAGATATGAAAATAAATATTGAAGTTTTCGAACGTTACTTAGACTTTGATTTTGATCTATAATGTTATTAAAAAGATCGAAAAAGCTTGGCCATAATTTTTTATCACCTCGAAATATGGGAATACCTAACTCTTTGAGTTTTGGAGTTTCGTTTTGTCGAACATATGATCCCGAAAAGGATGGGGCCTCAACCGGAAATATTTTAGAGTAAACCCCCTTACACGCATAAAAATATTTACGAGCTTCTGAAAGGATCGCATCCTACGTTTTAAACTCCTCGTCGTCCGAGTCGTCTATCAATATAATGACATCAATATGTGCCAGCATGTATTTATCGAAGGTTTCATCCAAATCGGAATACCTCACTTGAAACTCGTTTCTCGCTTTTTCGTCCGATGCCGCGGTCTGTGAAAACACATAACACTCGGTGATCGCAGATAAAAAACCCTTGCGTTTTTGCACTGCTTTTTTGACAGACATGATTTTACCTTTGAAATGACGAAATTGTCGGTAAATATACAATTAACGCTAAATTAATGCTTCTAAAATAGAAAAATGATGAATTGTCGAAAATATGCACTAATTTATCGCAATTGATGAAAATTGTTTTAAATATCGAAATGATATGGAACACATCTAATCACAGAAATGTCGTTAAATATACAATTAACGCTAAATTAATGCTTCTGAAATAGAAAAATGACGAATTGTCGAAAATATGCACTAATTTATCGCAATTGATGAAAATTTTTTTAAATATCGAGATGATATGGAACACACCTATCACACTGAACATGTGCTTGTTTGTTTTGATTGCTTCGAATTGTTTACTGAGTGTCCACGGTACGTTACCATAGCAGCGGACCGAAAAACACGTGAACTGCACCGCTACCGAAGGTCGAGCGAAAATCTCTCTCGTTTCAATACGAAGGCCTTGATCTCGGCGTGAAAATAAATGGCCGACTTATTAATATCGTCGTATGGAGTAAATTTTAAATAATTCGGTCGAAGGAACACTTATGTTATGCCCGCAGTAAGAAAAACGATAAATGCAATGGACTGTATATAATTTAATTAATGAAAGCGCGAACAAACATAAATATATTGATATGAAAATTACGAAATAATTAAAACGTCCATAGGTTAATTGTGGGTACCACACAAGGGAAATCAGAGACAAAGCACTCACCAGTTTGCAGCCAATTTCTCCACTTCCAAGGGGCCCCTATCTGGATCTAATGATGTCACCACGTAGCTGAAGGGCTGAAGTTTCTAGTTCTATGCTTCAGTACACCAAAATCGAGCACTTTCAGGTGTAGAAATTTGAAATAGTTGGAGAAAGTAAATTAACACGCCATTTCACGAGGCGGTCGAAAAAGGATCTTGGTTCGTCCCGCCTTCCTTTTTGTAAATATGTTCTTTTTACTATAATTTACCAAATTGGTTCGAATTAGGCTATTTGGTGATTCACTAGAGCATTTTCTATTTTTTGTTTATTTAGTATTAATTAACTAATTAAGTACTTAAAATTACTGGGTTATTTGCATTTGAAACTCCCGCGGTTTTAAAGGCAAATATTACAATTTGCTATAATCAATTTACTTTACATAAAATGCATTTTGAATTACTAAGGTTCCTAGTTCCTTTAATATGGACCTTCGTAATCTCATTCCCTCCTACTTATTCCCTTTTCTCCTACGCCTATGGATTAACGACGCCACTGGGCGCCATGTGGGAGAATGAACGCAGCAGCGATACCTGCTGCCGCAACACAGAGAACCGTTTCGCCTTCGAACGATAATACACGCGTGTTAGCGACTCTCCTACCACATGAATGTGGGTGCAAAAAGCACGGTTTAACAGCGTGTCCTCCCATGAGTTCCGCTTCCTGTATAAAAATGGTAAGTGAAAATGCATTATTTTTACCTTACATACATTTGTTTATTGCTACACTAACCTAGAAGGTAAACTAGACCATTTCAGAATCCCTTGTACCAGCTTAGCCTATGACCTTATTCCCTTAAAATTACAGTCCACATCTGACACCGTTAAATTCCAGACAACTCTCCTATCTGGACCACCAGGGAGCCCCATTTTTGGTCCTTCGAACCGGATTTCTGGAATCGTTTTTTTTGCCTTTTTAGGTTAGTTTTTTTTACTGGTTTCAAATGCAAGAAAAACCCTTGTTTTTCCTAAATGCCTTTTTTACTGGTTTCAAATGCAAGAAAAACCCTTGTTTTTCTTACATGCCTACTTTAGAAAACCCCTAGGTTTCTAAAATACATTTTGCGATTTTTTTTTGTGTAAAAACAAATGCAAGAAAAACCCTTGTTTTTCTTACATGCCTACTTTAGAAAACCCCTAGGTTTCTAAAATACATTTTGCGATTTTTTTTTTGTGTAAAAATTAAATATTTTTACCAATAAATTTAGCCTTTTCATGCGAAAAACCAAACACAGATAAAATCTGTAAACTACTATGCTTTTTTTTGTTTCGAATAAATCAAGTTTTTTCGTTTCTTTTTTGTAAAAAAAAAACCGTATAGAATTTGGGTGTTTTTTTGTTTGTCACTGGAAATAGTTTAAAATAGTGTCTGCAAAGTGCTATTATTTTAGCCGTTGTGCCTTCACATTTGTGGATTGCTATAATTATATCCAATTTGCTCGAAAAAAATCTCCAAATTGCCATATTCATTTTTGCTTATTGCAAATTGCTATGACTATATCCGATTGCGGATGCTTTACTATATTCGTTTTTGCGTAAAAATTGCTATGAATATATCTATTTCTAATTTACTATTATAATATCTGTCTGCAAATGGCTATGATTGTATCCATTTTTTGCGTGCATAATAAATTTTGAAGGAAATTTAATTCTTAACTTGAGAATTTGTTTTCGTGTAAAGGCAGATAAATAGTTTTACCAAATTAAATGCTTTTGATTTGTAGGTATTTATTTTTAAAAGTAGGTACCTACTTATTTGAATTCGCGAGGCGAAGATAAAAAAACTTATACACAAGTTTTTTGTTATCATTAGTTTGCATCGGGTATTTTTTACTTTTGTGCGCTTATAGTTTGATTATTGTAATTAAACGTAGGACATTAACATTTATACAGGGTGTCCAAATTTTGATTTTTTTTTCAGTTTACCTAATTTTTGTCAATTATTTTTTGGATTTTTTTTTTAATCATGTCTAGTTCGGATAAAATTTTAAAGGCTAAAGCCTTGCGCTATAGTGCGATTTCACAGCTAAATTTGATCATTGAATCCGCGACCCTCGCAAAAAATGACCCTGCCTATCACAGCGGCTTTAAAGTCAAATTTCGGACATTGTCAAAAATCAAAAAAGATTTTGAAAAGCACCATAATACTTTGTTGACGTTGGTAGCCTCTGATGAGGATCGCTTAGTAGTAGAAAACAAAGTGTTTATGGACTTTTGCAAACGCTGTGACGAGATTTCCACTATATTTTACGAACTTTTCGAACTACCCTTTGAAGATGGAGGGCTTTTGAGCAGTACGATAAATCCCATGGGCAGTCCCTGTGCCTCCACAGACCAGCATGGTTTACTGCCTAGGATAAAAATACCTCTTTTTCAAGGGGAATTTAAGGAGTTTCCAACCTTTTTGCAAGCCTTTAATGCTACCGTGCACAATAGTAGGTCGCTGGGAAACTTTGAAAAATTCAATTTGCTTTTTTCTAATTTAAAGGGCCCTGCCCTGGATGTCATTTCTGACATTCCTATCCTTGCTGAAAATTATTTAAATGCCTACCACACCTTGGTGGATAGGTATACAAATAAACGATTACAAGCTTACCTTCACTGGAAGGCAATTGAAGGCTTCTCTCCTCTTACTAAAGAGAATGCTACGAATTTGAGGAATTTGCTTGATTGTTTTTCGAAAAACTTAAGTGCTTTAAAAGTCATGGGTTTTAAAACGGAGTTTTGGGATTATATTATGGCACAAATGCTCTTGGATAGGTTGGACCTAACCACGCGCAAGGCATTTGAGCAAAATTATTGCTCCAATGAGATCCCCTCTTATGATAAAATTCGTGCTTTTGTTTCTAGCCATTGCATTGCGTTGGAACAAATACAACAAACTCAAGATTACTTAAAAAATAAAGATTTGTCAATTTCAAGTCAGAAAAATCAAGCAAAGTTTCAAAATCGATCTGCTTTGTTTGCTAATACTCAGAGAGCCTCCAAAAATGCCTCCCAGTCTCCAAATGGCCAAAGTGGCTTAAATAATACTCCAAACCCTCAAAATTTTTGTTTTCTCTGTAAAAGTGGCGATCATATAATATACAGATGTCCTAATTTTTTGGCGAAAACTCCCCAGCAACGTTTTGAGATTGTTAAACAACATAAAGCGTGTGTCAACTGTTTGGCCTCAAAGCATAATTTACCCCAGCAATGCAAATCAGAAAAAAGATGTTTACATTGTGGCCAATTTCATCACAGTCTCTTACATTTTTTTCCTATTAATTCTACACCTAGTTCTGCGAGTAGCCCCTCTACTTCTGCAGTGCAACCCCCGAGGAGCCCCGTGGCTACCGAATTTAATAGAACCACTAACACCATTGTTACTGGTATGTCTTTAAATGATCGCGAAGTACTTCTCTGTACCGCTTTAATACAAATACAGGATGTTTTTCAAAATTGGCACACAGTGCGCGCCATCTGTGACTCTGGTGCTCAATCTTCATTTATATCTAAGTCATGTGCTGATAGTTTGGGCCTTCCTAAATTTAATATCGCCATGACTCTACAAAGCTTAGATCGAATGACAACTTCGGCAAAATCTGGAATTAATTGCAATATATCCTCTTTGCGTGATAATAATTTTGTTTTTAATTTTGATGCGATAATACTCGATAAAATTTGTAGTGATTTACCTCATTCCTCATTTTCGATTAAAGGTTTTCCTTTTCTCGCCAACTTAGCACTAGCTGACCCAGGCTTTAATAAAAGCGATAAAATTGATTTATTGTTGGGCGGCGATGTGTACCCTTACATTTTGCTAGATGGTCGTTTGTCTACGGGACCCAACAACCCCGTCTGCATTAATACTATTTTTGGTTGGGGAATAATGGGCAATCTTTCACTTTCACCTTCAACTACAAATCAAATTAAAACATTTTTTACTACGTCAATGAACGATTCTTTTGTCAATTTAGATAAAAATCTACAACGATTTTGGCAAATAGATGACATACCTAATGTCAAGGCCATTGACCCCGAAGATGAGTTTTGCGAAAATTATTTTTTGAAAACTACCTCAAAAAATGAGGAGGGGAGATATATTGTATCTTTACCATTTAAAGTTACTGCTCCAGATTTTGGCGACACTCGATCCATTGCCGTACGTCGTTTTTTCTCCCTTGAGAAGAAATTGCTACAAAACCCTGATTTTTATGCTGCCTACAGCTCTGTTTTACAAGATTATTTAGATAATAATCATATGCAACCGGTTTCTGCACCTTTGCCGACCGAAATTTCAAATCATTTTTATATTGCACACCATGCGGTGTTTAAAAAAGATTCTACTAGCACCCCCCTGAGGGTGGTTTTTGATGCGAGCATGCACGCCCCTGGCAAAATCTCGCTCAACAACGCTGTTTATACTGGGCCCCCTTTACAAAGGGACTTACAAAAAATTTTATTACTTTATCGTTTGCATAAATTTTGCTTTTGTTGCGACATCCGTCAAATGTACAGGATGATTTTAGTTGACCCTAGTCAAACTAATTTTCAAAGAATAGTTTGGAGGTTTGATCCTAACCAGCCTATTCAAGACTTCGAAATAAATAGAGTTTTATTCGGGGTCTCTTGTAGCCCCTTTTTGGCTATCAGAACTTTGCTGCAACTTGCTAGAGAGCATGAGGACCTTCCTCTTGCCTCAAAAATCATTGAGGAGGCAGTTTTTGTCGATGATGTGATTTCGGGAAGTGATGACTTTTTTAAGGCCACTGAGATGAAAAATCAATTAATCGAGCTACTTAGCCGAGGTGGATTCGAATTGCGTAAATGGGCGAGCAATTGTCCCGAGTTACTATCCGATCTTCCTGAGTCACACATTTCGATGAAGGCTCTTTCTCTCGATTTAGATGCTGAAAATTCAACTTTGAAAATTCTCGGTTTAAATTGGAACCCTCATACTGATGAATTTTTTTATACTTTCGACTGTTCTCTCCAAACATGCACTAAAAGAACAATTTTAAGTAATTTGGCCCGCATTTACGACCCTCTGTCTTTTTTGGCGCCAATAGTTTTAATTTTAAAATTAATTGTTCAATACTGCTGGGCAGAAGACTTAAACTGGGACGACCCTGTCAGTCCGGAAATTGTTTTTAAATGGGAAAAATTTAAAAATGAATTAAAGTTTTTGCATTCTGTTAAAATTCCTCGTCAAATAATTTTGCCTAATGCTAGTCAAATCCAGCTAGTAGGATTTTGCGATAGTTCAGAACGGGCCTATTGTGCTGTCGCTTATATTCGAATTTTTTATTCTGATGGAAACATTAAAGTTTTTTTTGTTTGTAGTAAATCTAGAGTCGCACCGTTGCGTCGTAAACTAACTTTACCAAGACTAGAGCTTTTAGGAGCTGTTTTGTTGGCTAAATTAATGGATTTTTTACTAGAAACGTTCTCGGAAAAAATTAAATTTGATAAAATTCTTGCTTTTACTGATAGCACAGTGACCTTATCTTGGATTCAGGGATCTCCTCACAAATTTAAAACATTTGTTTCGAATAGAACTGCCTATATACAAGGAAGAATTAGCCCTGAGTTTTGGCATTATGTTCCTACTGAACAAAATCCTGCTGACTGCGGTACTAGGGAAATGTATCCCTCTGATTTACAAAGATTTTATTTTTGGTTAGAAGGGCCTTCTTTTCTAAACCAACCTACAAATACTTGGGATTTTATGACAGTTACTTACGATGGGAATGCAGTTTTGGAAGAACAACGAAAAAATATTTTTAACGTTTTTACTTGCGAACAAACAGTTGAATATTATGTAAACAACTTGTTTGAAAAATACAGTTCTCTTTTTAAAATTAAGAGAATAGTTGCTTACTTTTTGCGAGGGTTACAAAAGTTTAAAAATCCCTCATACAATTTTGCTACTGATTACCTTACAAATCAGGATTACTACAAAAGCTTACTTTTTATTTCGAAATGCGTACAATCTTTTTCTTTCCAAAAAGAAATTGAATTACTAAAAGATAAGAAACAGCTTCCAAAAGCTTTTCAAAAATTATGTCCATTTTTGCATAATGAAAGCTACGATTTGCTTCGTGTTGGAGGCCGTTTATGCCATTCAAATTTATCATACGATAAAAAATTTCCAATTCTTTTGCCTTCTAGTGCAAAATTCACTGAATTACTGATTTTAGATTTGCATCGCAGCAATCTTCATTGTGGTATACAGACCACAACTTTTTTACTAATGCAAAACTTCTGGGTATTGTCTGCTAAAAAGGTAGTGAGAAAAGTTTTAAGTTCTTGCCATACTTGCTGGAAAACTAAACCTAACTCCCTTCAACCCCCTATGGGTAACCTACCGAAATTTAGAGTTTCCGAAGCAAAGGTGTTCGAAAATGTAGGTATAGATTTTTGTGGTCCGTTCACGATTACTCTTGGTCGGACCAGAGGTGCAAAAACCATGAAAGCATATGTCTGTTTATTTATCTGTTGCGCTGTTAAAGCCGTGCATTTAGAGTTAGTCTCTGATATGACATCAGAAGCCTTTCTGGCTGCTCTGCGCCGCTTCATAGCTAGAAGAGGACTATGCTCAAAGATCTCTTCAGACTGCGGGACCAACTTCGTGGCCTCTGAAAAATACTTGCGACAAATTTTTTCTGATTGCGTGAAGGGGGAAGGTATAGTTTGGTCTTTTAACCCACCTGCTGCTCCCCACATGGGAGGCATTTGGGAATCAAACATTAAATCTTTAAAGACTCATCTTCACAGGGTAGTTGGAAATCAAATACTCACCTATGAGGAATTAAATACGGTTTTAACCCAAGTTGAAGCCATAATGAACTCACGTCCTTTATGTGCCTTAAGCACCGATCCTACTGATCTGGCGGTCTTGACTCCTAATAATTTTTTAAATTTGAGGCCTCCAGGTACAATACCCGATCCAAACTACTGCGATATTGCGTTAAACAGGCTGTCCAGGTGGCAACTGTTGCAAAGAATGCACCGCGATTTTTGGATTCGCTGGCATCGCGAATATTTGCACACTTTGCAACAGCGAGCCAAATGGCACCAACCTCTTGCTTCCATTGATATTGGTACTATGGTACTGATCAAAGATGAAAATTCCACTCCATTGGATTGGCCCCTAGGCCGCATTGAAGACCTTATTAAAGGTTCTGATAATATTCCACGGGTTGCTATTGTAAAGACTACTAAAGGTACCTACAAACGGCCTTTGGTAAAACTATGCGCCCTGCCTACAAATTAAACTCTCTGAAATGCCCCTGGGCATTCTCAGGGGGGTGGGAAATGGTTCGTCCCGCCTTCCTTTTTGTAAATATGTTCTTTTTACTATAATTTACCAAATTGGTTCGAATTAGGCTATTTGGTGATTCACTAGAGCATTTTCTATTTTTTGTTTATTTAGTATTAATTAACTAATTAAGTACTTAAAATTACTGGGTTATTTGCATTTGAAACTCCCGCGGTTTTAAAGGCAAATATTACAATTTGCTATAATCAATTTACTTTACATAAAATGCATTTTGAATTACTAAGGTTCCTAGTTCCTTTAATATGGACCTTCGTAATCTCATTCCCTCCTACTTATTCCCTTTTCTCCTACGCCTATGGATTAACGACGCCACTGGGCGCCATGTGGGAGAATGAACGCAGCAGCGATACCTGCTGCCGCAACACAGAGAACCGTTTCGCCTTCGAACGATAATACACGCGTGTTAGCGACTCTCCTACCACATGAATGTGGGTGCAAAAAGCACGGTTTAACAGCGTGTCCTCCCATGAGTTCCGCTTCCTGTATAAAAATGGTAAGTGAAAATGCATTATTTTTACCTTACATACATTTGTTTATTGCTACACTAACCTAGAAGGTAAACTAGACCATTTCAGAATCCCTTGTACCAGCTTAGCCTATGACCTTATTCCCTTAAAATTACAGTCCACATCTGACACCGTTAAATTCCAGACAACTCTCCTATCTGGACCACCAGGGAGCCCCAGATCTCATTGATTCTTGGTGCGCATGTTCAAAAATGCGCGAAAATGCACTCTGTCGGTCATTCATTTGTGTGGTTTTAAAATTTACAAACACCGTGAAATTTACCGGGAGCTAACAGTCATATTATATGGATAAACTACTTAACTAATTTCAAGTCTTGCCCATAGGAAAGTGTCTGAATAGCTGTCGCAAATATTTATTATATTACAAAATCAATCAAGTCAAGGTTAATAAAACCGTTAAAAAAGCTTGGATATCAAATAAAGATTTAAAATACGAGTTAGAAAAGGCTATGGTTAATTATACAGGATGTTCCAGAAAAAGCTATGACATAAACTTATGTTTCTTTAAATAGGACACCCGGTATATTTTTTCACATTTGACTTTGATAGGTCATTACAAATGTGGTACATTTTTGTTAAGGTCTCTCCATACCTAAACACTTAATAAAAGACATTTGTATGAAATAAGTTTTTTTTAGCACCCTGATTGGTCAAATAGAGTTAAAAGTACTCATGAAGTACGTCATTTATTTAATAACAAACATGTCATCCAATCAACGGTCTCTAAATCAGCAATAATGGGTGATTCCAGACTTTACGGACCTACTGTACATAAGAATCTATTATATAATTAAACCACTGTCCACTAGTTATCAAAGTAATTTGACCTGTACCTATACCTATAGCATATGGGTTTATGTGAATGCATGTGTGTGTGTGTGTGTGTGTGTGTGTGTGTGTGTGTGTGTCTGTAAAAAATAATAAAGATTTATTTCTTTATTTATAGTATATGTAAAGAGTTTGTTTTTGACAGGAAAAGTTTAGTTTTATAATTAAAATGATTAGTTTAAAAATTAAGTAATAAACAGTAGTTACTTAGTCAATGTTCTTAAAGTTTTTTAAATTTTAATAAGCTATTTTTAGTTACTTAATTTTTTTCTTGTATTCTATCTTTTGTTTGTAGGTAAAAGCACTACAGGATTAAATTTTTCGCTTTCAGCACTAATAAAAGAATTAAAAAATTTATTATAAAAATGTTAGAATTTCTGTATTTACATTTAAAATGTGTGGAATAAATCTTGAAACTTGAATCATATACAGTCGAACCTCTATAACTCGAACCTGAAGGGACAACCAAAACAGTTCGAGTTATGGAGAGTTCGAGTTATAGAAACTCGAGTTACATAGGTTAAAATACATGTAAAAAGTGCAGGGACCGCTTAAAAGGTTCGAGTTATAGAGGTGTTCGAGTTATAGAGGTTCGAGTTAGAGAGGTTCGACTGTATAAGAAATTTGATGAAGAATATAAAAAGTTACGGTTTGTGAGATTAACGCAGAAAATCGTCGTGAGGTTCAGTTTGGTGAGGAGGTTAATCCTAGGGTAGAGGGGGTTTCCTTAAGGACACCTATCGTAAATGCAAGCTTTATAGGAAGCAAAGCCTGACATTGATTTTCTATTTTTTGGTTATTATTTTTGACATTTTTTCCTCAGTTTTGCACCTTAGGTTTCCTACTAGGAGTTCACAACCAAAATGTCAAATCCTTATAAATTTGTTCATCTAGTCGTCATTTTTACGCCTAATTTGCTTCGACTATAAAATACGATGTCCAAAAAAAGTGTTATAAATAAAAGAAAATTGAAGCCAACATTTACCGTTGTCTAGGTATGAAGGGCAGCAATTCTTTTTGTGGTGGCAAAGAACTTTTATAGATATGTGTGTCAATTTAAAAACTTTTAAAAACGCCTCGGATTTGAAAAAATTTTTATTAAGAAAATCCGGTTTTTAATAATGATAAATCTTTGACTAAATTACTTAGCCAATTTTAAATTAAAAAAATGAGTCTACAAACATGTTAAAAAGATACTTTACTATTTCCAGTTTTTTACTTAAAAATACCTCTGTAAGTTTGAACCAAAACGGATTTAGCAAAAAAAAAAACAAATGTCAGATTACTAGGGTTTTATTTGAATCTGAAAGAATAAGGATACGACTTTTTTACTTAATTTGCGCCAACATAGCCAATTCTTAAAACACTTGCGCGTTTTTAGTGTTTTTAACCTGGTCAGGCTAGCATAAACAAAAAAATCACTTTGATTTAATTTGCGATATTTTGTCACGCGCTATTTAGTTTTTTCCTTCAATAAGAAGAACCACTATAGCAGCTACGTCCCTGGCCGTAACTTATATTTAATGTCTTTGGAGGAATTCAGCTATTTCAAGAGAAGAAAAAAACTTACTCCTATTAAGCTTTGCTTTTTAAGCGACAAAACAATAGTGAAAATCGCAGCAAAGAAAGTTGTTTTGAAAATAGATTTTTTTTTAGAAAAAAAATTGAGATAACGCCGAAACTGCGTTATTTGGGTGTGTTTGAAGCTATCTGAGCAATATCGTTGTGACGTCTGTCTGCGTGTATCTCTATCCGTAATACGATAGCTCCTAAACGGCTGAACCCATTTTCATGAAATGTTTAGGTGAAATAGTGTTTGACATTGTAACGAGCTGAATAGATTTTGGTCCAAATCCACTAATGCTTGATAGTTTTTTGACAATGAATTTTTTTTTTAAATGTGAACTTTTTAACGGAGCATCTTAACAATATGCGGCTTTGGAAATATAATGGAGCACTTTTATCTTAATAATTTGTGTAATACCTTGAAACTTCATAAAGGCCTTCGTTTCTGAGATATGTACAAAAAACTGAAAACGGGAAGTGTTAATAATAGGCTAGCTAGAAAAGTATCAGATCCGTCATGGATCTGTTTATTTTATTTCAGAAAATTGCATTTAAATACAGTCAATTTTTATGTTTCCGTGGCATTTTTCAGGGGATAATGTAAAGTTGCATAATATTTTTCATATTATCTTTTGAACTATAGGTCGTTTTTGAGTTATATTGGTTTTAAATTCCTGTTGGAGTGCACTAATAATACGAGTTAGACCACGTATAAGTAATCCTGGGTCAACTCGGAAATTATTAGTATACTTAAATAGGAATTTAATACTTTGGTACAAATTTAAATAACCTAAAACGAACTCAGAGAAATTCGTTTTGAAAATATATGTAACTACAAATACTATAAACTGAAGAAAGTTGCTGTCAAGATTTGGCAATTTTGCAAAGCAGGATAATAGGAAACTATGCAAATTTTTCATTACATTAACCTCTCACAAGGTGCAGGAAATTATTAATAATAAGCTGTATATACAGTGTGATGCATTTGCAACATAGCGAATAAAAATTATAATTTAATTATGACTTTCTTGGAAATTAAATGATAAAGAATGTAATTTACAAATTCTGACATCACGTGACATTTGAGCCTTTTGGTTGCTGGTAGTTAGTACTAGATTTATAATATGCGCGTTGGGCTGTGGCGTGGGCAAACACAATATCCTGCATATGTTTTTCTCTGTTTTAAACGGCTTAGCTAACTATTACAACTCCTTTTTTATTCAATTTACTTTCACGGATAAATTAAAAAATATTCAAAATTCTATTGGTAAATTTAGTGGGAATAAGGACACTGTTGTTCTGGTAAATATACGTTTTAATCCATCGGTAACGTTTCGACAATGGTTTTTGTCTTCATCAGACCAAATTGAACACAATACCATTGTCGAAACGTTACCGATGGATTAAAACGTATATTTACCAGAACAACAGTGTCCTTATTCCCACTAAATTTACCTATAGTTGCATTGCAAGGACGTGATAAGTTTACCAAATTCAAAATTCTGTCATATCCATCATGTCATAATCATTGCAAACCAAAAAATATACAAATTAATATAAACTATTAAATTTATTAGCATTCCAAAAACTGTATTTTTGACACTTCCCTTTTATTTGTTTATCGGATCTATGTGTAGAATTTTTGACAGTAAGTAAACCATTTCCCAACAAAAATTGTATTTAGGACTTTCAAGCTATGCAACATTTCTGAGATCACAAGCCTCAAAATGAGTATTTCAAAAAAAATAACAGCCCGTTTTTCTATAATGAAAGTATAAAGGTACGGTTTTTTATATAAAGACAGTACGTTGCCACCATTAATCTTGTCTTACAAACTTTTGCAACGTTTTAAAGATGTAATATTTCCTAAAGTGTCCCTAAATAAAAGTAAAACGTTGTTACCTTGTATGTAATATATAAATTTAGTCAGATAAAGCTAATACATTGCTTATAGTTTAGGGTAGATATACGCCATACGTTATCACCTCAATAAAACCGGCAACAGTGCCTAAGGTGGCAGGACATAGCACATATCTAAAGGTTGTATATTGGCCTGAGGTCCGAACGTATTCCACATATTTATCAAATATTAAAAAAAAAAATCTTTACCCCTCTTTTGAAATTCTGGTAAAGGAAGCTCCCCTTATCTCATATATGTACCTATATATGTGGTAACACCACTAGAAATAGGTGAGGTCAGGTCGTCATATCCTTAACGCTGAGGTGACAACGGCGCGTGCATCAATATATATATATATATATATATATATATATATATGTATATATATATATATATATATTGAAAAACTTTGCCTGTTTCCAGGGACACTAGAAAGCTGAGCTTTGGATGGCTGAAAGGACCTAGGATGAAACCATGGGAAAAAATTAAAAAACCCCAAACTTTTAATTTGCTCCCCCCCCCTATAAATGAAAAGTTATTTAAAAGTAACTTCCAGAAACAGTAGAGAGCTGAGCTTTGAAAGGCCGATAGGAACTATGATAAAACTATAAAAGAAAATTAAAAACCCCAAATTTTAATTAACTTCCCTGCCCTATAAATGTAAAGTTATGTAAAAGTAACACTGCCCACTTCCAGAGGCGCTAGAGAGCTGAGCTATGGCAGACTGATAGCAAATATGACAAAACTATAGAAAAAAACTGAAAAATTTTTTTATTTACTTCCCTACCATATAAATGTAAAGTTATGTAAAAGTAACATTGCCCACTTTCAGATATGTTAGAGAGCTGAGCTTCGGAAGGCCGATAGGAACTATGATAAAACTATAAAATAAAATTAAAAAACCCCAAATTATAATTAACTTCCCTCCCCTAGAAATGTAAAGTTATGTAAAATTAGCATTGCCTATTTCGAGGAACACTAGAGAGCTGAGCTTTAGAAGCCTGATAGAAACTATGATAAAATCATAGGAAAATATAAAAAAAAAACTCAAAAATTTTAATAAGGCATTGCATGACTTTTGAATAATATTCCTCATATTTTACTACTTTAAAACTTACATATTATCCAAATCCTTTACAAAAGGAGTGAAATAATAACAAAAACATTTCATATAAAAAATGCCAAGTACGCGAGAGTGGTGTTCCGTTAAAAGAATTGAGATAAAAGTAAAGCCAAGTTCTCCAATACAAATTTTAAAATGAAAGATTCTGACTAGTTTGGAAATGTTTTTGTAAACTTGGCTATTACGGCTGCAAATGACTTTTAGGCACAGTGCTAAATTGAACATAAATATATTATAATTTTGATATGACTTACTTGGAAATTAAATAATAAAGAATGTCAAAGCTGCAAATTGATAGTTGGGCTCTCCTTAGTAATCACCATATTTCCTATTTCTTTTTCAGATACCGATATGATCATTTCATTTCATTGTTATGCTCGGGCTGAATGAGGCCTAATGAGGCTGAAATGCTTCCCCGAGCTCCTTTACATCTGAGGACTTGCCCGTAAAACTTTTTTGTTAAGACTTTTTACCTCGTGAAATTCCTTCAAATTAAAAAAAAATCCAGGGCTTAGGCTGTCTTCTGGGACCCGAAACGCATCCCCAAGCTACTTTACCTCTGAGGATTCGCCCGTGAAACTTTTTTGACAAAGAATGTCATTTACAAATTCTGACATCACGTCAACATTTGAGCCTTGTAATTGCTGGTGGTTATTATTAGATTAATAATATTCGCGTTGGGCTGTGGCGTGGGCAAACACATCATTCCTGTATATGGTTTTCCTGTTTTAAACGGCTTAACTAATTATCACAATTTCTTTTTTATTAAATTTATTGTTACCGATAAATATATATTTTTTTAAATTCTGTCATATCAATCATGTCATAAACATTGCAAACCCAAAAATATATAAACTAAGAAAATGTATTAACTTTTTTTTGCATTCCATAGAGTGTATTTTTGACAATTTCCTTTTAATGTTTATCGGATCTATGTGTAGAATTTTTGACAGTAAGTAAACCATTTTTCAACAAAAATTGTATTTAGGACTTTCAAGCTATGCAACTTTTCTGAGATCACAAAACCTCAAAATGTGTTTTCCAAAAAAAATAACAGCAAGTTTTTCTATAATGAAAGTATAAATCTTCGGTTTTTTATATAAAGACAGTACGTTGTCACCATTAATCTTTTCTTACAAACTTTTGCAACCTTTTAAAGTTGTAATATTTCCTAAAGTGTCCCTAAATAAAAGTAAAACGTTGTTACCTTATATTTAGTTAGATAAAGCTATTGTTGCTTATAGACTTACGCCATACGTTATCACCTTAATAAAACCGGCAACAGTGCCTGAGGTGGCAGGAGATAGCACATATCCAAAGGTTGTATATCAGTCTGAGGTCCGAACGTATTCCACGTATTTATCAAATATTTGAAAAAAAAATATTTACCTCTTTTGAAATTCTGGTAAAGGAACTTCCCCTCATGTCATATATGTACCTATATTTGGGCTAACACCACTAGAAATAGGTGAGGTCAGGTCGTCATATCCTTCACGCCGAGGTGGCAACGCCGAGTGCATCAATATATATATATATATATATATATATATATATATATATGTATATGTATGATATAGTTAAAAAGTTATAATTAATAAAAGTGATTGGTTTTTTGGGGCAACCGGTATATATATATATATATATGTATATATATATATATATATATACCGGTTGCCCCAAAAAACCAATCACTTTTATTAATTATAACTTTTTAACTATATCATCGATTTTAATAGGGTGAGTTGCACTTTGCAAGTGGTGTTATTAATTTTTTATTAAATTTTTCGTTTTATTGGACGCATTTGGCTGCCCTCATATAACAACACCTTAGGTGACTGTGTCGTTGATGGCCTTACCCCCAGACAAAATAGTTTTTTGGATTATAATAATTTATCAAAGTTTAACAGGAAGTAAAAAAAATATTATTATATGGTAAAAATACACTTTCTTCGGAAATTAGAAAACAATCTATGAACCTAAAAATTTGTGATGGATTTCTTGTTTGCTTTTTTAATTTTGCTTGCATTTTTTTGTTTATGAATTCCCTATTAATGAACTACATTTAATGAACAAAAAAGCATCATGGTTAACAACAATAGGGGGTGAAAATCAGTTTAACAGGAAGTAAAAAAAATATTATTATATGGTAAAAATACACTTTCTTCGAAAATTAGCAAACAATCTATGAACCTAAAAATTTGTGATGGATTTCTTGTTTGCTTTTTTAATTCTGCTTGCATTTTTTTGTTTATGAATTCCCTATTAATGAACTACATTTAATGAACAAAAAAGCATCATGGTTAACATCAATAGGGGGTGAAAATTACTCGCAACTAAAAATAGCGATCCTTCATAAAGAGACAAATATTATTTAGTTGGCCATCTTTGATTTAAAATTGACGACAGTTGCTACACAAATCGATTCTCACTATGATACTTTTCATTTAATTGAAATCGGTTTAGTTTTACTGAATTGGTGAGGAAATGCAGACAGAATTAGGCAATCGTATAGTTTGTGAAATATCTTTGCTCTATCAATGGTTAAAATAAAAATTAATTTTTCCGAAACTGCTAAGCCAATTTTAATGATTTAGGTTTTGTTCTGTGTGGTGGATAAAGAGCTTTTTAACGAATAAAAAAAAAACTAATAATTTCTCGAAACATAAGAATAAACAAACCTCTTTGAAAGGTTAAGTTTGATTCTGACCGCCATCTTAAATTTTAAGAAGGTGATAAATTTCGATAGGGACCTTTAAAGCGCAATTAATTTTTGCCTTGATACTTTTGATTTGAGGAAAATCGGTTTAGTAATAATTAATTTATTAGGAAATGAATGGAGACACAATTGAAATCTGTGCAATGAAGGTTAAAACAAAAATTAATTTTTTTGGAACAATCCAACTGATTTTAGTAATGCGTACCTCGTCCGTGCGTGGCAGAAATAGGATTTTTTTTTATAAATTAAAAAAAAAAACTAACATAAAAATAAAAAAAAGTGTGTGTGCTTAAGACCACACGGCAGAAGTGTAAACTTCAACAAGGCGAAATTAATAATACTGGCCTTCATCTGCATCATCATATCGCTCACTGAATGTTCCTCTTACAGTTAGTCACCTCGAGCCGACTTCACCCGAATGAGCGTTACATAGCCGAGCCTGATGGCTCAGTTCAATTCATTACACACAAAAACTGCTAAACGCGCCTAAAGAAGTTTACACTTTAACAAGCAAATTTAAAGGGTTTAGCATGATTTTGTGCTCCATTATTGCGGATAAATTATTTTTTCTTAAAATCTTGATTCATTTCCTGCAAACATCAACTTTTTTCAACAAAATCGGTAGCATAGTTCAAGAGTTATAACGAAAAAAAAATTTTTTTCGTTTTTTTTTACCCGATATTTTAATATTCTGGATGATAGTATGTGGTCAGCACCCCCACTAATTAAAAAAAATGAATGCTTTATATAACGGAAGTACAAAAATTTCTATAGTTAAGTTCAAGTCATAGATCTACAGCAAGTTAATAACAGTAATGACTTGTTTTTATGGGATTTCATAGATTCTCTAAAAATAGCTAATTTTGGGGGCAAATGGCTGAAAACTTCAATATGGTTTTTGGAGATTTACACAAATTTTGAAAGCTTGTTCCTTGGGAAACTAAATTCTTTTGGAGAAACAAAATCACCCGGGAAATATAAAAATCCCATGGACATGAATGAAGAGGTGCCAAAATTGAGTCAAAATTCAAGGATTTTTAAAGTATCATTTCTCGTGTTTGGATTAAATTCCCAAACTCCCTGACTATTTTTTTTGAACTGCAATATATTTTTTAAAATTTTCTTTAAATTCTAAAACATAATAATAAAAACTTAAGAAAAAAATAGTTTAAAATAAAGTGTAGTAAAAAAATGTTTTTGTTATGAGCGAAATCCATGGATTTTATAAAAAAAACTGACTTGAGCAAATTCAAAATTTTTTGCATCATTTCGTTTAAGTAAAAAATTTATAGTTATAATATATTCTTATAGGCAGACTTAAAAGGAACCTTAGTTTTCAACCAAACCCAAAATCACCCCGAAAACCACTTAATCGCTTCAGATAAACCAATATTAAGGAAAAATACAAAAATGTAAATTTTGATAAAAACTAAATTTAACAATTTTTATTTAATGACTTAATCAAGCTTCTAAAGTGTAATACCTTGTTAGAAAGGCACACTTATTGTCTGCCTAAAAGTGAAATTAGAGCTGTCCTATCTAATGTAGTTATTAAGTTATTTCAGAAAATCTGGATCAATGTCATGTCACATTTGAAAGCGTCGCGACGGCGCATATATTACGTCGCCGAAAAAGAAATATGATTTTTGTAAATGCCTTCATAAGTTTATTAATCGTACCAATTTATATCAAAATCACCAGAACTTCGGAAATTCTGCCCAACCATTAATATAATAGTTTTGGCTTCTTGATTTTTGTTGTCTGTTTGTTACGCAGAATTATTCCCAGCTGTTTCATTTCAAACTGTCATTTGTAGGGATAGGGTCAAAGAAAATATATCAACAAGAAGCGACAAAACCTGAATGACAGTAATGCAGTACTATTACACTCAAAGAAAAACTGTGCAATTTTTGTTTTACACTAACAAAAAAAAATTCAAAACTTTACTAGCAAAAATGCTGTCAGGAATCCCTGTAATTTACTGTGTTTGAAGTTTACCATTATTTGTTTATTTGTATAATATAGCCACGTCCTGTATATAGGGATGCATGTTTCACTTTGGCCTATAAATATATTAGTTATCCCTTTTAACTGGTCTAGCATGTTCTATGAGTTCTAGGATGTAACGAGTTTTAAAAGAGATGGTTTGTACCCATTATTTATAATGTGCGTCTTCAGCTCGCCACCGGCACGAGCCGCGGCTGCCTCCAAATCATTTTATCCAACTAATTTATTTCTCTAGTGCCTAGTGGAAATTTTCTTTATGTTGACATAAAAGAATTGCATGTAGGTGTGTAATACACCAGAATGTGCCTCTTATTTTTGAAGCTCTCTGGAAAATGGCGACTGCCCCCGCCTGAGACCTTATTTATTTTTATATTCGTTAGAATTTCTTTTATAAACACAATTTTTTGCATGTTTTAGCTGTAATTAATTTTTTTTAAAACCGACTGGAAAACAAGTATTTTGCCTATACTTTTTTCTTTTTGGAAAATTTTCCGTTTTCAAAAGGTACGGAAAAAGAGACCGGAAAATCCATTTTTACGGTCCCTTTTTTAAAAATGATCTAAAATATAAAGTGACATTTAAAATTAAGCAAGAATTAATTGAAATATAGTCAATTATAAATGCAACCTATAGGTTTTTTTATATTTATAAATATAAAAGCTTTTGAGTAAGTACTTTAATATCTACATGTAGAGTAGCATGGTTGTAGTGTTTCATATCGTTTTTAAAAAAATATTATTTACATGTTAGTTGTGTTTGTGCTGTTTTATACCGGTTTTAAAAAAATACGTACGATACACGACCAGAAATCTTTACAGGTCTAGTAACGTAAATAGCTATTAATTGTATTTTCCCCCAATTGTGGTTCGGTTTGTTCCTGTTTCTAAAACAATAAACGTTTTATAAAAATCTCTACTTTAACAAAATTTGTTTTAGAAATAAAAACTATTTACACTTGATAACGGTTAGATATACTTACTAACCGAAACGTCGTGTTTTAAAATAAATAAAGACAATGGAAGTCCGAAATTTTATTTCTACACAATCATTGTCTACGAGTTTCAAAATTTGTTTTATTGTCAATCCTCTTAACTTCCTTTTTCTTATAATTTTTAAATTTAAAATGGCCGGGAAGAATCTTTAAACATAATATTACTTAGATTTTTATAAATATTACAATAATTATTGTGTATTTGTTAGTTATTATTTTTTCTATTTAATTCCGTAACCGATTTTTCTCGATAAAAATATATAACCGTTCTTGCAAACAATCAAATAAAAAGTTAAAAAGGGTCGATTTTCTGTGACCACAGTTATATGATTATATAGGTGTAATGTCCCTCTTAATTTGATTTTTTTCTTCGTGTAATAAAAATGCACCACAATCCACAGTTACACAAAATTTTCTCAGTGTAATATAACTGCATTAGTGTCATTTGGTCTAAGCGTGACGTCACGTATTTGTTTCCCATATGAACAATGTTTTGAGTGACAGTATTTCGCTTCTTGTTGATATATCTTCTTTGATAGGGTCTCATTAGCCCTTGGACATTTGGTAATTTTGGTTGACTAATAGTTGTGGGAAGGGCCCAACTTAATTTTATATCTCGTGAACACCAGGAATAGGGATCTGAGAATGCATTAAGCAGTAATTTTTTTTGAATAAATGTTGTGCGTAAATACACTCGAGTAGAATGAGTTAGTTTTACAACGGTCTTGTAGTTGGACCTTGGAATTGTTTTTATATTTGTTTTTCTGAAAATACATACAAGATAATTCTTTACTGAGTTGATTGCAAAATTTAAAACCCAGATTCTTTACATTATAGTGGTACAGTAAACAGGTACTAACGTTGCTTATTTCCTTAAGTAATAAATTTAAATAAAAATACTAACATCGTTTGTTTTTTAAACATATCTATTTTCTAACTTTTCCTAAACTGATTGTTTTTTGCAATGACGATTTTTTATACCTTATGAGTTTTAAGTAAATTTAATTTACAATAATTTTTTTTCCGGAGTTTTGGGAGAAGAAAGGGAACCTGGTTTTAAAGGAAAAGAACAAAGACTGTTGCATAACATAACTCGATTAAGATTTTCTAATTTTTTTATTAAGGATCGCTAATAGGAGCTGCAACCCTACTTAAAAAATTTATTTAATTTAAAAAAAAAATTTTTTTTTAATAGTTTTTTTTTGGAATAAATTTTTTGCGAATTTTTGAAATATTTTTTTTTTAAGTAAACTTGATTTTCTTGTTGCAAAAAGTTTTTTTGGTGCATAGTAGTACCTTGACCGCATTTATTTACCGGTTTAATTTAAGATTTTTTTTTGCTGAATTAAATAAATGAAATTATTGCTGATTTTCATTTCGAACCCTCGCGTTTCACTAACTTAACTTCATTTATTAAAAAAAAAAAAATTACTCCCTACTCCAAAATACCTATTAGGGTAGAGTAATATTTTGAAAATTTTAGTGAGCCACTAATTATTTTTTTTATTATTGGGCTACTGTGGTCTACACCGAATTTTATTTTTTTAATTTTTTTTGGGCACCTTCCGGTCCGACCCTAGGGTCTTTGATACCGTAGTTTTATGGTCTGACGGTTTCGTCTTATTGTGACCGATTGACGTTAATATAATCTGGCTGTAAGGCCACGTGACCTTTTGGGTCCGAACAGGAGTGTTCTGATTATATTTTAACATCATCAAACTGACTGTTTACTGACGGATAGGCGTTGACCATGGTTTGCATCAATTTAGTTTAAATTTTGGGAATTTGATTTTAACGATTATTAGAGAGTTGCAGTCCTACCAAGACGTTATTTCGGTAAATATTTTTAATACCATCGGTAATTTTTTTTATTTTTTTTTAATTACACACAACATCCTTACTAATTCAACGCAATTTTATCTAGCGGATTTTTTTTAATTGAGCATATTTTACGATTTCTATAACATGAACATCTGTTCCGATGTTTATTGCGTTCACTTATATATTAAGGGATGATGTTGCCTTAAGCAATACAAGATTCGCGTGATCTCAGGATAGGTAAGCAGGTTAAAGCGGGTTTTGATTTATTCTTTTAAAAAAAATCATTTTATACGGCGATTTGGGTTTTTTTTGAGGAGTTTATTTGTGGAGCCGTTCTGCAATAGCAGGAGTATACCCTAGCATTAACTGTGTACAAGAGCTTTGGGATTTTTGTTATAGGTAGTTTGTTGTACGTTCCATTTGGGGATAAGTTTACCTATTCAGTTGCTTGAGGATTAAACAAACATAACTTAACTTTAATTTTTATTCTAGTTCAGCTAGGATAAGCGCAATTATTTTTTTTTTTTGGTTTTACTCATGCAGGAGTGGAACATAAGACCTAAACACTTGTTAGCTCCCGCTAAATTTCGCGGTGTTTGTAAATTTTAAAACCACACAATTGAATGACGGACAGAGTGCATTTTCGCGCATTTTGGACATGCGCACCAAGAATCAGTGAGATCCTTTTTCGACCGCCTCGAGAAATGGCGTGTTAATTTACTTTATCCAACTATTTCAAATTTCTACACTTGAAAGTGCTCGATTTTGGTGTACTGAAGCATAGAACTAGAAACTTCAGCCCTTCAGCTACGTGGTGACATCATTAGATCCAGACAGGGGCCCCTTGGAAGTGGAGAAATTGACTGCAAACTGGTGAGTGCTTTGTCTCTGATTTCCGTTGTGTGGTACCCACAATTAACCTATCGACCTTTTAATTATTTCGTAATTTTATATCAATATATTTATGTTTTGTTCGCGCTTCCATTAATTAAAATTTATACAGTTCATTGCAGTTATCGTTTTTCTTACTGCGGGCATAACATAAGTGGTGCTTCGAACCGAATGTTTTTTAACGAGTCATTCACCTCCGTTAGAGGTCATTAACCCTAGGTTTTGGGAAATCGAACGTTTGCCTAAAAAACAAATCTTATCAAAGGAAGAAAAACAAGCAGAATCAATTTTTACTGCGAGTGTAGTACGGCAACCGAGCGGTAGATTCATGGTAGATCTTCCGTTTAAAAATAAAATAAACCCTGACCTAGGAAATACTTATCCGCAAGCTTATCGTAGATTTTTACTTCTAGAAAATAGATTACTCAAAATTCCTGATCTGTACACTGCCTATTCAAGTTTCATGCAAGACTATATCGATTCTAATCATATGAGTTTAGTTTTATCTAGTCAACCAAAAGTCGACGTATCATGTTTTTTAGCACATCATTGCGTACTAAAGCCGGAAAGCTTAAGTACAAAATTAAGGGTACTCTGGGATTGTTCGGCAGTCACCCCAAAAAATATAAGTCTCAATGACACGTTGTTATCGGGACCGAAACTTCAAAAAGATATTGCTTCTTTACTCCTTACGTTTCGTCTTAATCCTATTGCCTACATTGCTGATATTAAACAGATGTTCCGTCAAGTCCTTATCAATCCTTATCACCGTCCTTATCAAAGGATATTGTGGAGGTTTTCTCCACAGGACCCACTTTCAGTGTGGGAACTTTCTACTGTCACTTTTGGCATGACATGCTCACCTTTTCTAGCCATGCGTACATTAAATGAGCTGGCAGAGAGAGAAAAGGAACGCTTCCCTATGGCTAGTACTGTTCTAAAAACGTCAATCTATATCGACGATATCTTGGGAACTAGCCCTTCGCTTTCTGAAGCTCTCTCCCTTCAAACAGAACTCAATGATTTGTTGAAGTCGGGAGGATTTGAACTTAAAAAATGGGCAAGCAATTGTCCTGAGTTATTGGCAACATTGCCAGAGTCCGATCGTCAAATGCCTCTCTCTTTCGACACGGAGGAACCCCACTTTATCAAAGTTTTAGGACTTCAATGGCATCCAAAAAACGACATTTTTTCTTATCAATGCCGAATGAAGGACAAACCCCCAACCAAACGTTCTATTTTATCTATCATAGGAACAATCTTCGATCCCTTAGGTTTTCTTTGTCCCTTGTTGCTACAAGCAAAATTTATTTTGCAACAGTTGTGGTTATCGAAAATAGGCTGGGACGAAGAACCAGATTCTTCTATCATCGACTCTTGGAACAAACTTCGTTCTGAATTCCCGCTTCTTTCCAATTTTTAATTACCCCGACAAATCAAACTGTCTAAAACCAATACCTGTCAAATCATCGGCTTCTGTGACGCTTCAATTCGAGGTTACGCAGGCGTCGTATATTTTCGTGTAGAAGAGGAAAACAATATATGTGTTTCTCTCATTTCTGCAAAATCTAGGGTCGCGCCTATAAACTCACAAACTTTGGCTAGGCTAGAACTCCTAGGCGCATTTCTTTTAAGCGAATTAATTGATTTCGTCTTATCTAGCTATGAAGGAAAAATAACTTTTACAAATATCGTTACTTTCTGCGATTCGCAAGTCGTATTGCATTGGCTTTCATCCCCTCCTAATCGCTGGCAAACCTTTGTTGGAAATCGAGTCAGTAGAATCCAAGAAATCATTCCCTCAAACTCGTGGCGCTACATTCCTTCTGCTTTAAATGCAGCCGATATTGCGTCACGAGGGGCCACCCCTTCACAGCTCATGTCACATGACATGTGGTGGAACGCACCGTCGTTTTTGAGGTCTCCCGAAAACGAATGGCCCGATTTTCATAAATCAAAAATGCCGATTGATTTCGGAGATATTAATCTGGAGGAAAAGCCAAAGGTCTGTTGCAATGCGATAATTGACGTTAACTTCTTAGATCAGCTTCTTATCAAATATTCATCTATATCAAAAATTCAACGTATCATTTGTTATGTCCTTCCTTATATAGTTAACCTTCTTCAAAACCATTCCTATCAAAAACCCACTAAGCCGCCGGACCAAAAAGTTATTTTTGAGAATATTGTTTTTCCTACCACCGGTGAGATGCAAAGTGCGTTATACCTTCTTATCAAACGCGTTCAAGGTTCTTGTTTTTCTGAGCTTTTTTCCGCGTTATCTAAGGATAAACCAATACCGAAACCTTTCCGAAAACTTTCACCTTTTCTTGATGAAAATAATATCATTAGAGTCGGTGGCAGATTACAAAAATCTGACCTTTTGTCTTATTCTGCAAAACACCCCGTCTTACTTTCGAGTAACCATCGTTTAACTACTCGTCTTATCGGGTCCACTCATCGACAATACCTTCATCCTGGGTTTAAAACATTACATAATCTGCTTTTACTGCAATTTTGGATATTATCTGCCAGACGGGCAATTCAAAGAACCATATCCAAGTGTTTGCAATGTTTTAGAATCAACCCTAAACCCTATAGACTGCCCATAATGAGTTTAAACCTTTTTCGAGTGTAGCTATCGACTTTTGTGGACCTTTCTTTGTGATTCCTCATCGTTACCGTGGTTGTAAAGCTTGCAAATCGTATATCTGTGTGTTTGTCTGTACGGCCACACATTGCGTGCATTTGGAATTAACCATGGAACTGTCCACCGAAGGGTTCATAGGTGCATTTCATCGATTCATTTCCAGACGTGGAAGCGTGACGCAATGCTGGTCAGATCAAGGCAGTAATTTTATAGGGTTTCGTAACCAATTACTTGATTACGCAAGAAGTGCGTCCACCAGTCTTTCTATTCGTTGGCATCTGGGACCTCCTCTCAGTCCACATTTCAACGGCCTGGCAGAAGCTGGCGTCAAAAGTTTTAAAACTCACTTTGTTCGAGTTGTCGGCGACCAGAAGTTGTCTATCATGGAAATGTCCACCCTTACATGTCGCATAGAAGCCGTACTTAATAGTCGCCCTTTATCTCCTGGGCATTTTTTGACCCTTGAACCCCTTAATTCCGGAGTCAGATTTGTCCGAGGTTCCCCTAAATCGGCTCTCGAGATGGCAACGAATCCAAAAACAACATAATGATTTTTGGAAAAGGTATTCTGTAGAGTATTTGCATACGCTATAACAGCGACACAAGTGGGCTGATTCGTCCCCAAATATCAAATTAAATGATTTGGTTATCATAACGAGTGATCACATTCAGTCACCTTTGAAATGGCCGGTCGGTCGGGTCATCGAACTGCATCCCGGCGGAGACGGTCAGGTGCGTGTTGCGACGGTACAAACGGTTACCAGTGTTTACAAGCGGCCAGTTGTAAAACTGTGCCTCTTGCCGAATTAAAAGTAATTTTAATTTTTTCTACCTAATGAAGTCAATTATTATATATATATATTTATCGGTTTCACAACGTTCTACGTCTTCCGATACCCAATCTCCACTCGTTTCTGTTTGCCCATAATTCATCATCTAGGCCTCTTATTCTTATTTCACTGTCTATTCCTTTTCTCCAGCTTCTCCTTGGCCGTCCTCGTTTTCTTCGGCCAGTTGGTTTCCATTGTAGTATTTGTTTAGGTAGTCTTTCATCATTCATTCTTTGTACATGTCCGTACCACACCAGTTGTTTTGTTCTTATATCATCCACTAAAGTACGTTCACCCACTGTCATAATTTTTCTTATTCTTTGATTTGTACTCTCTTTTTGATTTCCCTGCTGCTCTTCTGCAATAGTCCATCTCCGTAGCGGAAAGCATTTTTTCTGTTCTATCCTTGATTGGCAATACTTCTGAGCCGTATGTAATAATACTTTTTATAATGGTGTTATATATAAGCTTTTTGTTATGTTTTGATATACTTTGGTCCCAAATTATTCCATTTAATAAAGTTATTGCTTTTCTTCCTTGTACGTTTCGATCTTTTATAGCTTTGTCTAGTGTTCCGTCAGCTGTAATTTTTAGACCTAAGTATTTATACTCATCACAGGAGTGAATTCGCTGCCCGGTATTTAAGATTAGATCCTGTTTCATTCCACCGATACACAAATACTCTGTCTTATTGAGATTAACCTCTACTCCCCACTTATTGTACTCTTCTATTAGTTTTCGTGTCATATATTCGAGGTCGTCATAATCCTGAGCCACTACTATCTGATCATCGGCGAAACATAAAGTATACAAGGTGGTTTCGTCCAACGGAATTCCCATGTTTTGGCATTTTCTCTTCCATACTTTAAGGACTTGTTCCAAGTATATCTTGAAGAGCGTAGGCGAGATACAGCAACCTTGTTTAAGACCTTTATTTACTTGAAAGCCTTTGGTTAGTTTTGCTTTTATTTTAGCTTTCGCCTTACTATTGCGGTATAACTCTTTGATGGCCTTAATTAGTTGTACGCTTATGTCTGTGTTTTCCAAAGTCGATTTAGTGGTATACTATCATATGCCTTCTGCAAATCCACGTAAAGCAGATGCAGCTCTTTCCGTATGCCATTTTCTTTTCAATAACTTGGGTTATACAAAAGAGATGATCTGAAGTCGATCTACCCGCCTTGAAACCAGCTTGTTCTTCTGCCTCCATGTCTTTATATTCGCTCTCTACTTTATTTCTTATTATTTTACCGTATATTCTGCTTAGCGTACTAGTCACAGATACACCTCTATAATTGTCACATACATCCTTCCTTCCTCAGTTGGGACTACAGTTCCGTTTAAATATTTTTGGAAAAGATTCCGTAATCTCCAAAAGAGTTCTTCAGTGCCATATTTAATAAGTTCGGCTGGGATATTTCCGGGTTCGGCAGATTTACCGCTTTTTAAGGTTGTGCACACGTTTTTGACCTCAGAGATTGTGAGGGGTACTGGAGATCACATCGTTCTAATTATATTGTCTCTTGCGTCTTCCTTGAATTCTGCTCTATCTTCAGTTAAAAGTTTTTTAAAATGCTCATCCCATTCTTTGTCTGGTATTGGTGAAATTATATCTCTGCATGTTTCTTTTTTAATCGATCTTATAGTTTTCCAGCTTTCGGTACTTCTCCTACCTCCTAAGTAAGAATCTATTTTCTGGCACTTTTGCGTCCACGAATGATTTTTCTTATCACTGATCATTCTTCTCACCTTTGATTGCGCGATTTTGTATTCTTGTCTGCTTCTATCTGTCTTTTGGGATAAGTAGGTGTGATATAATTTCCTTTTTTTCTCTATGTCTCTCTCAATCTCAGCATCCCACCAGTATGGTTTTCTTCTTTTAGAAGTTTCTTCCACTAATCCTAGTGCTTCTTTTGCAGCTTGGTGGATGCTTAATGTAATACATTCGTATTCCTTATCTGGGGTTTCACCTGAACTTGTATTAAGTTATTCGTTCAGTCTCTTTTTGTATAAGTTTTTTACGCTGTCATGTTCTAGGCTTAGTAGATTATATTTACAGTGATCAATTTCTTCAATCACTGTATCATCAAGATGTTGTTGATGCAGGCTTCGGCCTCGATAAGGAATGAGAATTTTGGACTCCAGAAAATAGTGATCACTTCCGCATGTTGATCCACGCTTTGTTCTGACATCTTGAATTTTTAGTTTTGTCTTTTGTTTAGTGATAAGATAATCAATGACGGATTTCAGGTTTTGTGAGGGTTTGGTCCAGGTATATTTGTGTATTTCCTTATGTTGAAAAAAACCGTTTTGGATTTTTAGGTCTAATTGCTCACATACTGTAATTAGCCGGTTTCCATTGTCATTAACAACATTTTCTCCATATTGGCCAACTGTCAGATCATTAACTCTGTCGGTTCTACTATTTAAATCTCCCAATATGACAATTTCTCTAGATGCACTTACAGCTGATATTTCATTGTGTAGGTCTTCAAGAAAATTGTCTTTCACGGCTACATTTGCATCATCGTTATACGCATAGATTCCAAAAATCGTAAGTCTCATTCCTTTTATTGTTATATTCATTTTAATTAGCCTTTCATTGATTCCTTCCCAGTTGGTGATAAATTTTCTAAATCTTTTGTTGACCAAAATAGATACTCCTTGTTGGGCATGTTTTTCTTTTGCCACTCCGCTATAGAAATGGTCATATTGTCCTAGGTTTTCAGATCCTTTTCCTTTCTTTTTCGTTTCTGTTAGTACAGCAAGGTCTACCTTCATTCTGCTGCACTCATGTACTATTTCATTCACTTTTCGATTCATTCCTTGTACGTTCCATGTACCAAAAATCATATTCCTGTTTCTTTGCTTGGTTCGTCTTAGGTTTTTCATTTTTTTCCGAGGCGTTTGATTGGGTTTTTTAACAGTGTACGTTTTTTCCGGGTATCAGAGAGTTAGTCTGATGCCCCAACCCCCAACCTGGAGGACCAGGTTATTTTTGATCGAGGTTTTCTTCCCCTAGCCTTTGACGATTCCAACGCCGGTACTACAAGGCAGTAGTCTTTTATACTATCCCTAAAAGAAAGGGTTGCCACCTACGCTATGATCACCGTACCGAGCCTTTCCGCCGAACCGAACCTCCCGTAACCCTGGGAAAGGGACCCTATACAAGTGGTAACTCTCCGGGTCGCAGAGTACCTGGAATCTACGGAGGGCAGGGGTCGATTCATTTCCCCTGATAGACATCTGATAGACAACCGAACCGAAGTCAATTATTACAGTAGGTAATTCTTTATTATTTTTTTTAAAATTTTGTTTGTTTGTTTTAACTTTTTCGGGTTTTCGTTATCTCTAAATAAACTTACGCTACTTATCTGTTTTTCATTCATTTATATTTATCGGTCGATAATTTTTTTTTTATCTATATCTGTCCGGCTGATATTCTAAAATTGTGTGTTTTGGAGGGCAGTTATGTTAGCTCCCGCTAAATTTCGCGGTGTTTGTAAATTTTAAAACCACACAATTGAATGACGGACAGAGTGCATTTTCGCGCATTTTGGACATGCGCACCAAGAATCAGTGAGATCCTTTTTCGACCGCCTCGAGAAATGGCGTGTTAATTTACTTTCTCCAACTATTTCAAATTTCTACACTTGAAAGTGCTCGATTTTGGTGTACTGAAGCATAGAACTAGAAACTTCAGCCCTTCAGCTACGTGGTGACATCATTAGATCCAGACAGGGGCCCCTTGGAAGTGGAGAAATTGGCTGCAAACTGGTGAGTGCTTTGTCTCTGATTTCCGTTGTGTGGTACCCACAATTAACCTATGGACCTTTTAATTATTTCGTAATTTCATATCAATATATTTATGTTTTGTTCGCGCTTTCATTAATTAAAATATATACAGTCCATTGCAGTTATCGTTTTTCTTACTGCGGGCATAACAACACTGCCAAAGCTCTTTTATTTTTTAAAGTTTTTTTTTATGGCTACTTGTTAATTCTAATTTAGGATTTAAGTAGTTATTTCTCTCTGCAAGGTTGGACGTCATGGTTTGTTGTGCAAATAATTAATATAAACTATGATTACATTTTTACATGCAAATAAATTTTATTTTCTTACTGCTCCGGTGTTCTTCGGTTTTGCTCGCGTCTGCCCGTGTTTAAGTTTTATATTTTCTACAGTTGTGAGAAAATTTATAGTGACTTTCACTAGTGAATTTAAAGTGAACTTTGTGTTTGTTATTGCGTGGTTTAGTGTTTTTAATTGGGAGGTATGACTAAGAGTTTTAAAGTTTAAAGTTTTAGTATAAAAGACACCATGGCTATTTCGTTAAGTCGTTTGTCTGGCATAAGTTACTTAGTCAAGGATGAATTAATCTATGAATTAACATGGAGAGGCATAGCCATTGGATCGGTGGAAGAGATGAAGCAAGAGCTTATGCTGATTAAGCAAAAAGAAAAAACTGATAGAAGTATGAGATACACTCCGTATCCCTTTAAATTTGGCCAGGATGCTTTTAGCTGCATGAAGAAGCTGGATAGTCTGGTACCGCTGATAGAGAAGTTCTCTGGTACGAGCAAAGGGGGAGAGTTTAGAAAAATCGCTGTAAGGTTCCAACACGTGCTAGCCAGGATAAATAACATGAATACGTCTAACTTTGAAGAAAATCAAACAAAAGGCATACTGGTTGCGGAAACCTTGAGTTTGATTGGGAGATTGCAGAGCCAAGCAACATATTTATCAAGAGTTTGCGTGACCTCAATTGATGATGAAGCATCCGAAAGCCAATCGACGAGTCGAAGCTCTGATCACTCGACAAATGTTGACAACACACCCAACCAGTCTCATTTCCCGCAACCACAGCTCTCGAGCACACAGAGAACAGCTCAACAGCCTACGAACCAACCGTCGGTTATTGCTCCAGTGCAAATGCAAATGCTAACGAATTCTACTCAAACACCAATACAGGCACCACCCCCAATGCTGATTCAGAATGACAATACAACAGCTTTTCATTATCAACAACCCTCTACCGTTCCATTGAGTTTAGCTGCCCTCCAAAGTAGCATAGCACCGATTGCTCAGTCACGACCATTTTCATGTTCGTCGCCAGTACCAATGCCAAGTGATCCTGGTACTTCATATCACGTTGCACCTGTACCTCCGCATAAATGGAACCTAAAGTTTACAGGCGAGAGGGGTACGATCTCCGCCACTGCATTTTTTGAGAGAGTGGACGAGTTGAGTCAGGCTAGAGGAGTCACCAAAAAGGCTCTACTGAACTCGGGCATAGACCAGAAATATTGTTTAGAGGAAGAAAATTTTACACCTAGGAGAAACCAATCAATTGAACCTGACTTGGCCTACCTTGACGTAGAGACGAATTTCCAACAGGGGTCAATGCAATTTAGATATCAAGTACCGAGACATCTAACCAACAGAATTTAAATATTCCTGATAATAGATTTAGCAGAGATAGGCAGCAGCCATCAAGCAGTTACCCTGCTAGAGCAGATACAGGGAGACAACAACCAGCTAGTGGTCAGTCTAGTGTATATGACAGAGATAGAAAACCACCACAAGGTGTTAGAGCTGGTAGGGCGAATAGGGACGTTTTTTGCTATAGATGCAATCAAACAGGGCATCTGGCGATCGGGTGTGCATTACCTAGAGGTAAGCAGTGTTATTCGTGTGGTCAACCAGGGGTAACAGTAAGAGAATATCGTAATTGTAATCGTCAGGGAAACGGTTTCAGGCGCTCGTAGGCGGTCGACCTTCGAGTCGGCCTAAACAAGCATCGACCGATAGGCTAACGTACGTCTTAGATGAAAGGCCTTATTTAGAAGTGGATATAAGTTACTAGGTTTGTTGGATTCCGGGGCTTCACGTACCTTTTTAGGGAATCATGGTTGGTCAATCATCGAGAGGTCTGGTTTTTCACTTGATACCACGAAGAAGACGAGTTGTATTGTTGCAAATGGTCAAAGCACGATTAGTATTGGGACAGTGCAGCTTCCTATGCGAGTTCAGGATAAATTTAGGTTAATAGAGGTCGTCGTCGTTCCTGAGTTGCCACATACTTTGATTTTGGGATTGGATTTTTGGATTTCGATGGGTATAGTACCGAACTTAAGTACTAATGAGTGGCACTTTGCCGATAATAAAGATGTGATTTGTTCTTTAGAAACATCAGACCAACAAACTACTCTTACGCCTTATGAATCAGAACGACTGGAGGAATTGGTCGATAAATATAAGACTATTATGGATGACTCACTGGGATGTACAGACAAGGTAGAGCATAAGATTACAACAGATGCAGCACCGATAAGACAACGTTCATATAAGGTCTCACCGGTCATTCAAAAACTTATTGATGACGAAATCGATGAAATACTAAAACTAGATGTGATAGAACATAGTAGCAGTTCATGGGCTTCACCAGTGCTAATGGTACAAAAGAAAAACACAAAGAAATATCGTTTCTGCGTAGACTACTGCAATTTAAACTCTGTGACGGTGCGTGATAGTTATCCTTTACCACTCGTATCCGAGACCCTTGACAAGTTGAAAGATGCTAAGTACTTGTCAACTTTAGTTATCAAAAGCGCTTATTGGCAAGTACCAATGGATGAATCATCAAAGCCATTAACAGCATTCATCTGTCGTCCCAATTTTAACGTCTACCTTTTGGACTTCATAATGCACCTGCAACTTGGCAGAGACTCATAAATATCATCATAGGAAACGATTTAGATCTCGATGACCTCGTAATTGTCACTCAGAGCTTTTTTGAACATCTTAGAATTCTCGAGGAAGTCCTACGAAGATTGTAGAATGCAAAGATAACGGTAAGTTGGAAGAAATGCCAACTGTGTAGGCCAGAAATGACTTATTTAGGACCCCAATAAAATTAAAGCCATGTTAAAGCTCCACACGCCAAGAACTGTCAGAGAAGCTCGTAGAGTTGTAGTTACAATATCCTGGTATAGACGTTTCATAGAGAATTTTTCAGCGATAATAGCTCCAATTACAGATCTAAGAAAAATCTAAAGTTTGATTGGACTCCAGACTGCGAGAAAGCATTTATTAAGATTAAGGAACTTTTAGTGACTGCACCGATTCTTACATGTCCAGATTATACCAAAGAATTTGTCATTCAAACAGACGCATCAGGATATAGAATAGGAGCATGTTTAACGCAACCTTATCCTGAGGGAGACAAAGTCAAATGCTATTTGAGTCGATCTTTGAATAAGCAAGAACGTGTTTACACGACCACCGAGCGAGAATGTTTGGCATTGGTTTGGGCGATAGAGAAGCTCCGGCCATATATTGAGGGGACCTCATTTAAGGTCATAACAGATCATTTTAACTTAAAATGGCTACATAGCGTGAAAGAGCCCATTGGAAGACTTGCTCGTTGGTCTGTAAAACTGCAGCAATAAGACTTTGAGGTGATCCATCGAAAAGGGAAAGATTTAATTGTCCCGGACATGTTGTCTTGCGCAGTACCTATGATTGATACAATTTCACAGCCCAGAGACGCTTCAACAGCAATTAAAGATCGATTGTTAAGTACCGGCGTATTTTTAGTTTCTTTTACTTTTATTGAATATTAGCTCACACATATACTTACTATAGTAGTGTGAGCTATAGTGATCCTAATTTTTTCAAAAAAAAAAAAAAGTTGCTCCGATTTCAAAAATTTTTATACATCTTTGCGTTTCAGATGATTTTGAAACTTTTTTGTTGCGCCGTCTGTCTATCTGTCTGTCTGTCTGTCTGCCTGTCTGTCTGTATGTCTGTCTGTCTGTAACGACCAACGCGCATAACTCAAGAACCGCTTGCCCGATTTTAATGAAATTTGGCAGCTAGGCTGAGCCTTGGGTCGAGATGGTCCCATTTAAAAATGAACAAAATCCACCAAGCACAAGCCAAATAAAAGGGTGGGGGTAGATTTCAAAAATCAGAGTTTATGTTAAAATACGGCGTGTGTGATATCAAACGAAAGGTAATTGAGTCTGGAGTTACAAAATATAAACTTTAGTTTAAAAAAAAGGGTGGGGGTAGATTTGATAAATTAGATTTTAAGTGAAAATATGGCGTGTGTGTTATCAAACGAAAGGTAATTGAGTCTGGAGTTAAACAAAATACATTTTAGTTTTTTTTTAAAGGGTGGGGGTAGATTTCAAAAATTAGAGTTTAAGTCAAAACATGGCTTGTGTGGTATCAAACGAAAGGTAATTGAGTCTGGAGTTCAATAAAATATATTTCAGTTTTTAGTTATATTAGCTCACGCGTACACTATAACTATAGTACCTAGTGTGAGCTTAGGTGCCCATAGATTGGCAGAGTTTTTTCTTTTGTTTTGAGCTAAAATAGTAATCACACTATTAGCTCACACATATACTATACTATAGTAGTGTGAGCTATGGTGATCCTAATTTTTTCGAGAAAAAAAAAGTTGCTCCGATTTCAAAAATTTTTATATATCTTTGCGTTTCAGATGATTTTGAAACTTTTTTGTTGCGCCGTCTATCTGTCTGTCTGTCTGTATGTCTGTCTGTCTGTCTGTCTGTATGTCTGTATGTCTGTAACGACCAACGCGCATAACTCAAAAACCGCTTGGTACCTAGGCTGGGTCTTGGGTCGAGATGGTCCCATTTAAAAATGAACAAAATCCACCGAACACAAGCCAAATAAAAGGGTTTTGGCCGCGTATACATGCTAGTAGGTTTGAATACAACTGCCTGCCGCGGTATCGTCGCGAAATGGACAAAGTAGTCGCACACGAAACGATATACTGGTGCCAGTGTGTGATTTCAAAGCTAGAAAATCACGACTCTTCGCTTCATAGAGAAATTTGGTAAGTCTATTTGAACCAATAGCAGTTCATAGATTCTTACGATAGCAATTTCTAGTTTGGTATAGTACATTTTTGGCCTTCAGAGCCGAATTTTTTGAATTAGTTTGGAAATACAGTACATTTTTTAGATAGAAATCCTATTTTGCAACTACAATTGGTTAAAAAATATATAGTTTGGGGTAGATAGATATTAGCTATTAATATTTTAAATATTATTTGCATTTATTTGGTGAAAATATGTGGTAAAGAAAATATCAATCTATTTTCGTCAAATCCTTTTTTGCACCGAAATTCCTTTGCGATAAATTTTAGGCCTACGATGCTGGCAATCGGCCAGAATATTTTTTGGACAAAAATTTTTGGATTTTAAAATTAAAAAACATTTTTGATTTTGGTTTTAATTTATGCTAAAAAGCATATTGCAAAAACTTTTTTGATTTTTTGAATTTTGAGTAGTCAATTTTTAGACTTTTTTAATTTTATTTGTGCTTAAAGGCATACTGCAAATATTGTGCAACAATTTTTACATTTTTTGAAGTTTGTTAACCTTAACCGCCAATTTGGACGATAATATTGCACAGCTTTCGAAATCACCTTCTAAAATAAACATGTCGGAAACAAAAAAATTAAAGGCCTCTAGGGATATTTATGCAGCACGCATAAAGGATATCCAAAAAATAGCACGCAACGCTGAAGCAGGCCCTCAGTATCACACCTCATTTAAAACTAGATTTATGGCATTAGAACATGCGAAGTTTCAGGAACATCACTTAAATCTAGTACAACTTTTAAGCGTTACTGAAGGGGGTGATTTAGAAGGCGAAGATTTAGTTAGATCTCAGGTAGATAATTATTATTTTGATACATTATCGAGTCATTTTGATTTGTTTTCAAAATTTACGGATATAGACCCGGCAGCTACACGCGCCTCAGCTCCAAATACGAGGTTAGCTCCATTAGGGGTTCCGACCTTCAATGGGGACCTTAAGGGCTGGCATTCTTGGCACGACCTCTACGTGGCACTTATTCATAATAATATATTATTTCTCAGTTACCTGTCACTGATGCGAATTACAAGATTGCGTACAAGTCGTTATTAGATCGCTATCAAAACAAACGAATTTTAGCTTCACATTATTGGAATACTATTGTAGATTTAGAAAGTTTAGATAGTGAAAATGCTTTTCCTCTTAGAAAGTTTTTAGATATTTTTAACGAGAATGTGTTGGCATTAAAATCGTTAGGATTTCCAATACAACACTGGGATTTTGTTTTATTTTCTCGGATGATAAGGAAAATCAGTGTGGACTTAGCAACTTGGTTCGAGTTACAAAACACAGATGAGTTGCCTACCTTTGATAAACTCAAGACATTTTTGGCAAGGCAATGTAGCGATCTTGAAAAGTTGGCTATGAATATGGGTAGTCATAGTACCTCAGAATTGAGCTCAAAGTTTTCGAGTACAAGAGGGAAAAACTCCCCTAAGTTTTCTAAACAAAGTCTAATAATCAGAAGAGTCCGAATGCATATTTTAGTAGTTGCGATTCGTGCCCTCTTTGCCCTACTAATTCTGAACATGGTATCTCTAGTTAGAGAACATCATTTATGCTTGAATTGTTTGAAACCTTCACATTCAGTGGCCCATTGCCCCTCTACTTATATCTGTAAAAAATGCAATTTTAAACACAATACGTATATTCACTTCTCTAAAACTTCTAGTGGTCAACGCTCGAGTCAGCATCGCCAGCAAACTGAAAATACTTCAGGTAGTTTAGTCCCGGTAATTGACAATGCTGTTTCTCATGTTCTTTCAACTCAAAAGAGTCAAAAGAGTACATGTCTTTTAGCTACTGCGAGGTTAGATATTTTAGATGCATGGGGTATGGTTCACAATATGTATAAGAGTATTTTTGGATTCAGGAAGCGAAATTAATCTTATTACAGAAAAATGCTTTAGAAAACTTGGATTGTCATATAGAAAGACTAGCACAAAGGCATTAGGTACAGCTAGTTGTTCTTTGCGTCCTTCAAATCAAGTTAATCCAATATATGATATTGATCTTTAATTTTGCCTAAAGTTTGTAATAATATGCCTAGAATAAGTTTTGAGAATAGGCCAGAGTGGTCGCATATTTCGAATTTGGAACTCTTTGATCCTGAATTTAATACTGCAGCTGAGATAGATATGCTTCTAGGTATTGAAATCTTTGGTAGCTGCTTAAAAGGTGGAAAAGTAGTTGGTATAAATCCAGATGAGCCTGTCGCATTCGAATCTATTTTTGGATGGGTTCTAATGGGTAAAGTTGCTGTGTCTCAAACGTCTTCGATGACTTCCGCAGTAGCTAGTTTAGTAGATGATAGTAGATCTGTGGAAAATGTAATGAAAAAATTTTGGGAAGTCGAGGAACCACCCTCAAAATCTTGGGTATCTCCTGACGATGAGTTATGTGAGAAAAAATATGTAGAATCTGTTGGTAGAAATGGGTCTGGTCGTTATGTAGTAGCATTGCCCTTTAAGCAATCTGAGGAGCCCATTCTCTCAAATACACAGTCTTTAGCACTTAGAAGATTTTTGAGTTTAGAGCGTCGTCTGTTAAAGGACCCTCTAGCTTACAAACATGTAAATATATGATTTTAGTTCCCAAATCTGAGGAAAATAGTAGTAATTATATAATCCCTCATCATGCTGTGTTCAAACCTGGTGGTACCACGTCCCAGATTCGAGTAGTTTATGATGCATCTGCAAAGGTTTCTTCTGATCAAAATAGCTTAAATGACACCTTGTTAGTTGGTCCAAAACTTCAAAACAAAATTGTTTCTATATTGTCACGATTTAGATTGCATAATTTCGTGTTGGTGTCTGATATCAGAAAAATGTATTTACAAATTCAAATAAAACCTGAGGATTATAAGCATCAAAGCATTTTGTAGAGATTTTCTCCTCACGATGAGATTTCGAGGTATTCTTTGACCACTTTCACTTTTGGAGTTAGTTCTTCTCCATTTTTAGCTCTTAGAACAATTGCACAGTTGGTTAAATATTTAGCCTCGATTGCTCTTAGTTCAGATATTTATATTGATGATGTAGTCACTTGGCAGGACAAGATAGAAGATGCCTTGTTGTTAAAAAAAGAACTCATGAGTCTGTTAGAGCGAGGTGGATTTGAAGTCAGGAAATGGTCCAGCAATGAACCAAGTCTGATTTCACATTTCCCAGAATTCCTTCGCTTAAACAGTGCCCTTTCGATGGACTTAGATTTAGAATCAGATTCGTTTGTTAAAATCTTAGGATTTAATTGGCATCCTAGTCGAGATGTGTTTTCATACCAAGTAAATCCCTCATATAGAAATTGTACAAAACGTATTATGCTCTCAGAATTGGCCCGAGCATACGACCCTCTAGGCCTCATTTGTCCTGTAACATTTTTCACTAAGCATTTGATACAGTATTTGTTTACTTTAGGCTTAAATTGGGATGAGGATCCGCCTGCCGATGTTAAAAATAAGTGGTTTCGGTATAAATCAGAACTAAAAGAAATGTCATCTATTGAAGTTTCGAGGAAGCTGACTGAAAGTTTCGCTAAATCTTTTGAACTTCACGGATTTTCTGATGCTTCTCTGAAAGGTTACGCCACTGTGGTTTATATTAGAGTTATCACCTCGACAGGTGAGGTTAAAACCGATTTAGTTATGACAAAATCGAAAGTTGCTCCAATTAAAAATATTATTTCCGTGCCGAAGTTAGAATTATGCGGTGCAACTTTATTGTCTGATTTGCTAGTATACGTCTTGGATGTTTACAGGAATAAGATAAAATTTGACAAAATCGTAGTTTGGTGCGATTTCATGGTAGCCTTGGCATGGATAAAATCATTTCCGTACAAACCCAAATATTTTGTAGCCAATAGAGTTAGTAAAATCCAGTCAAATATTTCACCCTCTTCATGGAACTATGTTCCGACAGATAAAAATCCAGCTGATTATGCTTGTCGTGGTATGATGCCTCATGATTTAGTACTTTGTTTGACCTGGTGGAAGGGTCCTGAGTTATTACGTGAGCAAACTTTGTTGTTTGAGCAACCCGACATAAAAGATTTTTCATCTGTTATAAGTGAAGAAGAAAGAAATATAGTTTTAGTAGCCATTACTAAAGTTAGTTTTCCTTTAAATCTTTTCGATAGGTATTCTTCTCTTCAAAAGATACAAAAAATAGTAGCGAATTTTCGTCGTTTTATCGTCAATTATAAAAATAAAGATGAGAAAACAAAACGACGAGGTCCTTTGATTGAAATAGAACTCTATGAAGCTTTAGTTTTCCTTGCAAAAATTGTTCAAAGAGTAGTATTTGAGAAGGAAATTGAGTATTTACAAAATGGACAACTTCTTTCAATACCCTTACGCAAATTAGCGCCCTTTATTGATAAGGATGGCGTACTCAGGGTGGGAGGTAAAATTAGTTATTGTAGTAGTCTTAGCTATGATAGCAAATTCCCAATCCTTTTACCTCAAAAGCATCAATTGACACGTTTGATAGTCCAAGATTGTCATAACAGAAATTATCATCCTAGATTACAGACTTTACAGTTCTTGATTGGTCAGCAATTTTGGATATTATCCCCTAAAAGAGCGATTTATAATGTTATATCGCAGTGCATAAAGTGCTTTAAGCTTAATCCAAAATCTGTGGAACCTTTGATGGCTAATCTTCCTGCAACTCGTCTTAATCAGGTGAAGCCATTTAGTTGTACCGGAGTGGACATGGCTGGTCCTTTTGATATGCTTTTATTTAAAGGTAGAGGTGCTCGAGTACAAAAGGCCTATTTGTGTCTCTTTGTTTGTTTCACGGTTAAGGCCATACATTTGGAAATTACAACAGATATGACTTCTGATTGTTTTCTAGACGCCCTTCATCGATTCATTGCGCGACGAGGTCGCTGTAGTTAGTTAGTGATTGCGGGACTAATTTTGTAGGAGCTCAGAGAGAGCTCATAAAGTCTATGCAAGAAGCTGTAGAAACCGAGAAAATATCTTGGTCGTTTAATCCACCTTCTTGCCCACACTTTGAAGGTCTATGGGAGGCGGGCGTCAAATCAGCTAAGACACATTTTGCTAGAGTAGTAGGTAATCAGAAATTGACATATGAAGAGCTAAATACTGTATTTGTTCAGATTGAATCTATGTTAAATTCTAGACCACTGTGCTGTGTTAGCTCTGACCCTACAGATTTAACGGCGCTAAAACCAGGGCATTTTCTAGTGTTAGAGCCTCTCACAGCCGTACCATCGCCAAACCTAACTGATTTAAATATTGGACGTTTATATCGATGGCAGTTATTATCACGAATGACTCAAGATTATTGGAAGCGTTAGTCTAATGAGTATATTCACACCCTTCAGCAACGCTTCAAATGGAACAAAGCATCTAAGCCTGTTGAAACAGGATTGCTAGTTCTAATTAAACATCAGTCGACCCCTCCGCTCCAGTGGCGTTTGGGTCGAATTACTGAGGTGCACTTAGGTATTGATGGTATTTGTCGGGTTTGTACTGTAAAGACTGCTCAAGGTTTTTTCAAAAGATCCATAGTAAAACTTTGCCCACTACCTTCTCAATAGTTAAGTAGGTTGGGAAAATAATCCTTATTTTGGAGGCGGGAATGTTAAGTACCGGCGTATTTTAAGTTTCTTTTACTTTTATTGAATATTTTCTTTTGTTTTTAGCTAAAATAGTAATCATACTATTTTTCATTGGTTTTTATAGTTTTAGATATTAATTTAGTTGTAAGTTGCAAAATAGTAAAATCGGCCAAACTAGCGCGAATTAGTTTTGGGCCGTGTATACATGCTAGTAGGTTTGAATACAACTGCCCGCCGCGGTATCGTCGCGAAATGGACAAAGTAGTAGCACACGAAACGATATACTGGTGCCAGTGTGTGATCTCAAAGCTAGAAAATCACGACTCTTCGCTCCATAGAGAAATTTGGTAAGTCTATTTGAACCACTAGCCGTTCATAGATTCTTTCGATAGCAATTTCTAGTTTGGTATAGTACATCGATGGTACCAAAAGTTGGTAAAGAGGGTCGTAGAATCACCTTTAAAATTTATGAACTGGAGATACACTGATAATAAGTTGTATAAATATGTCAAACAAGAATACCCTCAACTTTCAGCATCTAATGAATATTGGAAAGAGGTATTCCCCAAAGATCATAGGCGTAGAATTATTGGAGAAGCTCACGATCCTCCTACCGCAGGACATATGGGTGTGTATAAAACCTTGTCACCTGAATAAATATCTGCCTAGTATGGCAAGCGGTGATTGTGGGTTCTTAAATAAAAACGAGGGCATCTGCTGTTAATTTTTAACATTTTAATTTAGAAATCAAAAAAAATTAAACAAAACATTTCAAATAACGGAAAAGAATATCCGGAAGAAAAAAAATTGCTACCGAAATGTCACTCTTAATTATGAGCCCTACCGAATATGTATATTTGGTTTACAAGGTTCACTCTAGTTGCAACCTTATCTTTAAACCTAACCTAACAAACCCATTAAAGAAACGATCTTACTTGTTCTCAGGTCTCACAATATAGGTCTCATAACCCGGTCAGGAAGCTCGGTTTGAAATCTGGGTTTGACAGCTCGGTTTGGATATGTGATTCCCACTTCAGCGATTCTTTTCAGGTTGTGAACGTCAAAAATACTCGTTTAGCTTGGTCAAAATTAGTAGATCAAAAATTCGTAGATCAAAAATCTCCTTCAGCTTAGGTAGCTTAAAAATTTGTAGGTAGGGAATTCTGTGGATCAAAAATTCCCTTCGGGATTGCGGAACTGGAACTAAAATAAAACATGCTTTTTGGAACACACAGCAAAACACAGTAAATCAAGCTGCAAAACCCTTAATTTGATAAATATTCATTTATCCCTCAATATCGAAATAAACCCTTTGATATTAATCTAACCTTTAATATTTTATCACTGTATTTTCTTTAGTATAAATCTACCTCAACTTATATACTTCTCACAATAGCATAACATAAAAAGTCAAAACGTGAATTAACGAATTATAAAATTTAAATCTCTTATTTCGAAATGATCTGTCACTCCATTTATCTTGGATAAGAATATATAATAAAATCAACTAGCAATATTTAAAACAATAAGGTTAAATTCTACCTAACCTACATATGCTCTCGGTAAGAAACAGAATTAACGGAAGTATAAGTAAATAGGGCTTACCTGTAATTCGATGAAAATCCAATCAACATCCAAAAATAAAATGTGTCACAAGACATTAACTTAAAGCATTCTGCTTTCAAATTAAAATTTCTAGACGTTGATTATCAACTGAAATTGGCACGCGGCCTTTTATGGTTAGCAATTAATAGCCAGACTCCACAAAATCCAGTTATGGAAAAAAGGCAGATTTCGCCTGGAAACCCATATTTATAGTCTTCCACCGGAAGATAAAAACTATCAAAATGACACGACATTTTAGCTTTGAACCACATGTTTAACAAAAGAAAGAGACAGACTTAATGACAAAATATCAAGTTGGAGAAGGATGACATATATATATTGGGGTTAGATTTTCAACTGTCTGCACCAATGAACATTATAATAGATGGACAGGCCCCGTTTCATATTCGCGATACAAGTTGCTTATGTCCAGTTCAGATATTTTCAAGTAAATGGTTGCGCGTTCAAAAATCTTACCATCCACCGGCTGAAATCATGTTTGTCTCATCTTTACACTGAGACAAATAAGGATAGACAATCAAGAATGATAAAATAAAGTCCATTCTTGAGCATACCCGTAGAAAGATTAAGTTAGCTATTATAAGGTCACTGATCTCACGTTCGTCACGTTCACGAATTACGTTATACAACACATTTCTTTAAAACTGTATAGATATCTACTGACAAGGCAAGGTTCCGCCTAGCCTGAAGTTAAACCCCAACACCCAATTAAAAGATCGATATTTCGAAATTAATTAAGTTTTGGTCAAGTTCTGATTGCTCCAAAAATTCCCCCCAAACACAATCTGTAAACGCGCCCGCAAGCAAAGGACACTCAGGTGGTCAGAAAATAGCCGGTTAACAAGAAAACAAGGAAAACAGATGACTTGAACCTAACTTCAATTAACTACTTGAATTTTTGTTTGTTTATCCTTTAATTAAGGTTAAATTCCAGTTTTTCTTCCCTTAAAGAAATTAAATTTTATTTTATGAGTTTGCAACATTGATCTTCCTGTACTACAAAATTTACCTGTGATGTTTCAAAAGCATGTGCAAAGTATTTAGCACTTCATATGTGCAAAAATTATCCTTTCTATGGACCCTTAATCAAGTAGGTATTAACATTTTTGGTGGTTCAATAAACTAACTTTTTAGCAATGATATTTCCCCAATAAGATAAAACAACAGAATACTAGTATTTATAACATATACTTATAACTAGAGAAATACTGGCTTTTAAATAAATATTGACCCAAAATATGTACGGAACGATTTTATGTTTAAGTTATTTTGGCCTAGAATAAATCCTAGCAAATCCAGCCCGTAACAACACCAAAGTTTAGTTAAGCAAAGTTTCAAAGAAACTTTTAAGTCCCGATCTTCAATATTATTTAAAAAGAGAACTTGCTTCCAAGAGTAAAATCAGATGACTTTCCCGTTAACCAAACCCATAGCACAGCGAAAAAAACAAACTAAACACAAAAAAAAACCTCAGCCAGGTACTTACATTGACTTGCTGACTCAAAGCTACCATCAGGTTTAGCCATCTCAAAGACCAAATCCTGGGCTTGAAGATAAACCTTTGGCCAGCTGTCAAATCAACTAAGTTTTCGGCCAAGGTTGACAAAACAACCCTCCAACACAAGCTACCCTCAACGCATGGCAGAAAAAAAAAGTAAACTACAAGAATCCTCAGCGAGGCGCTTAATTTAGCCTGCTGATTTGAAGCTATCATAAGGCTTAGGCATCACGGGGACTAAGTCCTAAGCGATGAAACAGACCTTTAGACGCTTGTTAGGTCAATCAAGTTTTCGGCCAAGACTGCTATCAACAGCGCATGATAGGTAAACAAATTAAAACTACAAGAATCCTTAGTAGGTACTTAAATTTCTCCTATTGATTTGAAGCTACCATTAGGTTTAGCCATTACGGGGACTTAATCCTAGGCGTGAAGATAGACCTTTGGCCAGCTGTCAAATCAACCAAGTTTTCGGCCAAGGTTGACAAAACAACCCTCCAACACAAGCTACCCAAACGCATGGCAGAGAAAAAAAAACTAAAACAACAAGAATCCTCAGCGAGGCGCTTAATTTAGCCTACTGATTTGAAATGGAATTCACACACGACAGACGAAAGAAAGAAGGATAGATGACATATCAGAAAACATGGTTATTCCTGAATGTGTCGTAAAATGTCACGGGTGGATAGTAGGGACTTACTCCTACGCCCGACCATCCTGGTCTGGTGAGTGGCCGTCATATAGACTCCGGTGACAGAGCTCTTTCGGGAGAGAAGCCTTTCCAAAAAGAAACCCGTTACTAGTCCACATCATCAGGCCGATCCGGCCCAAATGTGACAACCCAACAATACTCATAATGTCAACTGAAGGTTAACATCATAAGGGCCTGATAGGAGGACTTATTTAACCCCCATCCTAGGAACCGCATTCAGAGTTAGCACATCGCCTTGACAAGGGAAAATCATGCCAAGACGAGGCTGGTAGATGCCCCCAACTGCAGGGCCGACGCAATTCGCGTTAAAACCAAGTCAAGAACTAGGACAAAAGAAAAGATGATTAGAAAAGAGGAAAAAAATGAACAAGCCTAGACCACTAAACGTCATTTTCATCATCAGGTGGATGTGCCTTTAAATCCTGTGCATGCCAAATTTCAAGACTACGTCCAGACATATCGGAGAACTCAAAATTCCAAGAGTTATGAACCTTAGAAATAACAAAAGAACCTGTAAACTTAGGTAAAAATTTAGACGTAATTTGTCGAGCAACATCAGAATGGGCAAAGTTTTTCTTCCACACCTGCTGATTCAGCTGAAAACGATCTGAAGGTCTTCGAAGATTGTACCTAACCCTTGCCTTTTCATAATTGTGAATCAAACCTTGTTTAAACAATTTTTGTAAGGCCTCAGTTTTTCCTGCAGGAGATTCACCAGATGGACTACCGGAAAATGGAAATTCCTGCTTAGCTAAACAAACCTCTCGCCCGAAGACAACAAAATTCGGCAAAAACCCAGTAACACTATGTTTAGCTGAGCGGATGGCGAAGGCCACTTTACTTAAATATTTATCCCAATGCTTATGATCTTTAGAAATGCAGCCATTCAGCATAGTCTTTAGAACTCGATGAGGTCTCTCGACCGGATTAGCATGAGGATGATAATTCGAGATGTACTTAAGTTTAGTACCATACTGAGTGACAGCTTTCTGGAAAAGACTACTTTTAAACTAAGTTCCATTGTCGACCAAAACAGTTTCTGGTGCCCCATAAACATGTATCACGTGGTCCTCCATCCAAGAAGTTAATGAAAGAGCCGTGGCATTACGAAGAGGGAAGAATAACAGGTATTTAGAAAAACAATCTTAAATTGAAAAGACATATTTATACCCTTGAGTGGAAAGAGGCAAAGGTCCAACCAAATCAACATTTACAACTTGCCAAGGTCGAGTAAGGGTAGGCATCACACACCGCATTTCTCCTATCGGCGGTTTCTGTTCAGGTTTAGTCTGCAAACAAATCGTACATTTCTTATGTATTTTGCGACATCATTTTGTATGTTGGGCCAGTAGAAATGCTGAGTAATACGACCTAAAGTTTTGCCATCACCTAAATGACCACACGTAGGGGGATCATGGTGATTTGGAATGATCTGAGACCTTCGCTCACGGGGTACAACTTGCAACCATTCAGAATCTGACAACGACAAAGAAGGGTACGGATTCCTGGCGCGTTTATACCATTAATTATTCTGAATTTGCCAGAGAGGATACTTCGAAGGAAAATTCTCAACATCCACTAATATTCGTTTATACCAGGGGTCGGCAATGGATTCAGACTTTACTTCGACTTCAGCAGCATCGACCTGAGGTACTGCCCTTGACAAACAATCGGGAACAACATTATCTTTACCTTTCCTATGAACCACCTCAAAGTCATAATGCTGGAGACGAATAGCCCATCGTGCAATGCGACCGACCGGGTCCTTAATCGAGTTTAACTATTTAATACAATAATGATCTGTTACCACCGTAAACCTAGTTCCTTCGATGTACGGTCTCAACTTTTCGACGGCAAACAATACCGCCAGACACTCTTTCTCAGTCGTTGAATATTTCCTCTCGGCTTTCGATAAACTACGACTAAGATAACAAATTACCCTCTCCACCCATCTTGTTCTTGCGACAAAACCGCACCAAGCCCATAATCAGAAGCATCAGTCTGCACAATAAAAGCAAGGTCAAAATTCTGACAGGACAGAACCGGAGCCTGTACAAGAAGTTCCTTAATAGTACAAAAAGCACGTTCGCAATCAGGAGACCAGACGAATTTTACATTTTTGCGTGTCAAAGCGGTCAACGGAGAAACAATAGAACTGAAATCCGGAATGAAACGACGATACCAAGAAGCAACACCGACCAATCTTCGAATTTCTGACACCGATTTTGGAGTTGGAATTTGCAAAATCGTCTCCACCTTATCCGGGTCGACCAACAAACCGGAGGAGTTGACTACGTACCCCAGGAACTTAAGCTCTGGCTTGCAAAAGATACATTTTTCTTTGTTTAGAGTAAGCCCTGCCTCATGTATTCTACGAACTACCTCTTGGAGAATTTCGAGATGTTTTTCGAACGAGTCTGTGCAGATTATACAATCATCAAGATAAATGAACACATAGGGCTCTAAATCTACTCCTACGACACTATCAATCAACCTCTGCCACACTGCAGGCGCATTGCTAAGTCCAAAAGGCATTCGTTTGAACTGGAAAAGACCTCTAGACGGCACTGTGAAAGCAGTATAGGCCGTGACTTTTCAGCAACTGGAATTTGCCAATAAGCAGATTTTATGTCCAAAGTACTTAAGTATTTAGCATCTCGAAGCTTATCAAGCGTGTGTGTGACAAAAGGTAAAGGATAGGTGTCTTTTTGACTTATTCTGTTGACAGCTCGGAAATCTATACAGAATCTCCAAACCCCTGTCTTCTTTTTAATCATGACTATCGGGGAAGACAATGGAGACTTAGAAGGTTTCACAATTCCATCTGCCAACATCTGATCAAGTTCAATGTTCACCTTCTTTTGAATCGCAGAGGAAATGGGATAGTGACGCTGTTTAATCGGATCAGAATTAACCTTAATCTCCATTTCCACCAGATTCGTACAACTAATTATATCAGACTCGGACGAAAACAAACCAGAAGTCAGCGAATCCAAATCCAAGCGTTGTTCAGGCGATAATGTGTCGAAAGACTGAATAGCTGCTACCTCACAATCACTATCTACAAAAGTGCCATTCGTCAGCGCGCAAGTCAGGAATAATACCCATACGACTCCAAAAGTCAATACCTAAAATCATACCATGAGGCAGCGAAGGAACAACCAACACTTCTAATACCACCACTCTACCTCTTAATTCAATGGGTAACTCTAAAGTACCTAACCCTTGACATCGCTGACCGTTAGCAACTGTACAATCAAAATGAACCGAAGTGTTCAAACTACAAAAACCTCTAAGAAGTTGCCAGCCCAGATTACCCAATATCGTTCTTGATGAACCGCTATCAAGCAACCCTAAAAGCTTTTTACCATAAATACTGACTTCCAGATAGGGGCGTTCATCGCTCCTGGCATGACTGATAATATAGTCGAGGACAATACTATCTTTAATGGCCAAATCTGAAAGGGAACTCAGTTGGCCGTCCGACTTCCCGATGCCCCGTTTTTTTGAGCAACCACAATTCTTGACAAATAAGTCCGGCCTTCCACATTTGTAGCAAAATATCTTACGAGGATGAGGACACTGTCTATGTCTATGTCCAAACTCACGGCAATTCCAGCAAAGAGCCTCATTCACGACTAAATCGTCTTGCTGATTATTGTTGGTTTGAGTTGCAATATTATTTCAAGTATTGGAGGAATTTGCCGAACGAGAACCATTAATTGCTGACGCAGAATTCTCATGAGAGTAACGTGAAGAATTGCGATTATTATTCGCCACCGAAGAAGAACTATTGTTACGACCATTCGAATCTTGAAACCTGTTTGAGGTATTTGAGGAACGTTGATTCTGAAACCTACTGGGAGCAAACCTATCATAATTAACAGAGGATACTGGTGACGGACGTCGGCGATCCGGGGGAGGACGTCGATAAGCCAATTCAGGTTTCAACAAATGTCTAAAGTTAGTAGGAGGAGGGACAAAACGCTGCACGCGTTCGTCAACCACTTCAACTGACTTAGCCAACCTAAAGAGTTTGTCTATGAAATAAATCCTATGAGTTGCTAAGCGTTGCTGTTTGTACGGTAAAAGTTGACGACGCATTATTCTCACGCGTTCAAATTCGCTACGCATGACCGGCAGTTTCCTAAATAAACTTTGAATGTTTATAAAGAAACTGGTAACTTTTTCCTGCGCACCCTGTGTCCTCGCTTCTATTTCATCCCACAAATCTTCAACAAAATTTTCGCTTAAAAATATTTCCTTTAAACGCATAACAAATTCATCCCAAGAATGAAACGAGTTATTACAGAAGAACTGCAAAGCCTCATCAGCCAACAATAGTGGAGCTTTTTCTAGCAAGCAATCTTTTGAAATATTGTACGCCCTACGAAGCTCTTCAACTTGTTCTAGAAAAATCGTGACATTTGTACGACCTGTATAACTCAAGTTCCACCGAGTAACATCAATGTTGGAATTTGAACTCATTGTAGACATGTCTCTACCTCTTAAAGACGAAAATTCAAGATCATTCAGCCGACGAACTAACTCAGGATATTCCTCATAAACTGACCGACCACCTCTAGGTACTCGAGAGTAATCACTTTCGGGAGGCACCCGTTCTCTATAAGACTGAGGTAAACTAGAGCTACAATTATCGTAACTAGTGCCAACATTTTGTTGGGTATGCCGCAAAGACCTTAAAGACGTACTATTAGCTGGACGATGACTACCTGGTGCAAAATTTTCATAAGATGATCTATGAGGAAGACGAGAATTAATTGGTCCTTCAAACTGAGCAGAGCAGGACGAAAATCAGAAATATCTTCTCTAGAGTGAATATTAGGTTCTCTCTCAAACTAGGCCTACCCGTAGCAATCTCAGGTGCCGGTGTTTGATAAGCACAATTATTATATGAAGCTTGTTCTTGTAGTTCTTCATCCTCACTACTCTCCAATGAAGGACGATTATCGGCTGAGAGAGCTCAGCACGATTCACCTCAATATCCTCTACCACAACATGATGGACGAATCTTGAAGCATCTTGCCGATTGGTTGAACCCAAAGACTCAAACTTAGATTGCGCAGGAGGAGACAAAACTCTTAAACGCGGATGGCTATCAGTAGGCAAAAGATCAACTCTACTTGACGGATTTTCTGCAGTGCCAAGATCGACTAAATTGTGAGAAACCGCGGTTGTAGTATGATGAGGTGTCGGTGGATGAATTGCAACCGGGACTTCTTCAACAGGTTCAAGCTGCAAAGGTCGAGGAATCTCCTCAACCAAGCGTGAAATCAAAGGACTAGCCACTGGCACCCTTTCGTAAACGAGATTCAATTCTCCAATTAATTGCGCACATCTCTTGGAAAGCTCTACATGAAAAGCTTGGTCATGTTCATTAATGCAGTGAATACGATTGAGCCTCAGATTGACATGAATTAGACGTGAGTAAATTCTTTTAAACTCATTTTCCTTATTTTCAATGTTAAAAGAAGCTTTTTCACTGCTCAAATAATGAAGTTTCGCCCTGCACGTCAACATCTCTGATTCTGCATCTAAGGTTGTCGATGTTGGAGCCGAACGTTCTCCACACCGTTCCATTCTTAAAACCGCGCGCAAGTCCTCTCTGCATAAGCCAACTCATCGTTAGTTAGTCTGTTAACTTCCATTTAAAAAAAAACATAAATGAAAGAGAGATCGGTAAAAAAAAATTCATACGAAGGAACACCCCACCATTTGTTGGGCAAGTAAAAAAAAATTAAGAAAAAAATACCAAAAACTCCCACTGCAAAAGTAACTAAAGTCAACTACACCTGTTAAATCGCTCCAAATTTATACCCAATACAAAACTCCAAACAGGGGCAGTCCTTTGTGAAAACAAAAGAAGCAAAGTATGGTCTCCCTGGGACACTCTGTATACTAGATGGCTTATGAATAATTAAATTTGGGAACACTCTGTATATTTTTTTGAAAAATATAACAGAGGATTGTCTTTAAGGACACACGGTATGAGAGGGCTAAAATTTTTTTTAAAAAAATTTGGGGACCCTCTGTATATTTAGAAAAATATAACAGAGGGTTGTCTTCAAAAAGACACATGGTACAAGAGAGCTAAAACTTTTTTAATTCGGGGACACTCTGTATATTTCTTTTCAAAAATATAACAGAGGATTGTCTTCAAAGACACACGGTATAAGAGGGCTAAAAAAAATTTTTTTTTCAATTTGGGGACACTGTATATTTAGCAAAATATAACAGAGGATTGTCTTAAAAGAGACACACGGTATACAAGGGTTAATGTATAAAAATTTTTGGAACAAAAATTTGGGGACACTCTGTATATTCCGGAAAATAAACAGAGTATTGGTTTTCGATTCACTCGGTGTAGTTGAGAATAATAAATTCGAAAAAGATTTTGGGGACACTCTGTGTATTTTGCAAAACAGAACAGAGGTTTGTTGCAATTAGGCATCCGACACACAGGGGATCATGACTTTAAATTAATTTAAAAAAAAATTAGTTTGGGACACCCAGTATAAAAAATTGTTGTCTTTCATAACATAAGGCTTCCTCAAAAATTTATGGTGTAATCACTCGAACTTCCCTGCCTGGAGTAATTGTACGTCTATAACCTAGCAAAATCTGATCTGTCTTACACCCTTTACACGAGCAAGCTCCTTCAAGCTTATGTTCTGTAGTGAAGGAACTGGACATGTGTTATACACCCCTTAAAACAAATAGCGCCCTGTAACTTACCAAAATTCTAAGCTATCTAACATTTCACCCTGTATACAGTGACATAGTACAAGAGCCGTTTTCTTAGAAAAGCATCTACCAGAAAAAAGAAACTCTTTACTCTGTATACAGTGACAGTGTACAGAAGCCTAAATCTTACCAAACTAACCTAATTTGATTCTAAAAATCAAAGCACCTAAAAAAAAAATCAAAAAAAATCCGACAGAATCCGAACATTAGTCGGATTCACTGTCTCCTAAAAACAAAATAAAAGCATTGGACCACCAAAGTCCCCTGTCCAAAGACAGAAATTGTTAAAAAAAAAACAAAAAGAACTAAATAAAACTTAAATCAAACCCGCGTAAAGAAAGTAATCCCTCAGGGAATTTTAACACCAGTGTTGAGCCAATATCTTCCTGGACTATCCAGACAGATTTTTTTTTTAATCCAATGAAAAAAAACTAATTCATTAAAAAAAAATTATTAAAAAAAAAAAAACAGCAGTTTTCTTCTTTAAGAACCACACCAGGGGTACCAATATGCCACCTTTATAAATATCTGCCTAGTATGGCAATCGGTGATTGTGGGTTCCTAAATAAAAACGAGGGCATCTGCTGTAAATTTTTAACATTTTAATTTAGAAATCGAAAAAAATTTCAAATAATGGAAAAGACTACTACTACTATGTCGGTTTAGAACGTTTTTCTACGTTGTCCGACGCCTATTCTCCACCTCCTTCGATCCTGACAATCATCTCCTGTCAGATTCTTTTGACTCATTGATCTTTGGATTGACTGTTGCCATTCTAGTTTAGGACGTCCTCTTTTTCTGCGCCCTACTGGTTGCCACTCTAGGACCTGTTTTGGTAATCTTTCGTCGTTCATCCGTTGTACATGGCCGTACCATATCAATTGCCTTTTAGTGATGTCATCCGTTATGCTTCCCTCGATTCCCATTCTTTCTTTTATGATCTCATTTCTTATGTGATCTATCTAGATATTCTCATTGATCTTCTTATTGCATCCATTTCGACACTTTCCATTTTTGTTTTGTATTTTTCTGTTACGCGACAAGTCTCTATTCCATACAACAGCGTGCTTTTTACCATTGTTTCATATATGTTAAATTTTACATTCTTTCTTATCTCTCTGCTCCATAAAATACTGTTAAGACATCCAATAACCTTTTTTGCTTTTACTATTCTTTTTTCCTATTCTTTACAGTCTGTTCCTGTCTTATCAAATGTGACATCCAAGTATACATACTCATTGCATGGAGATATTGTTTGTCCATGTCTAGTTCTAACTCACTGGATTCGTTTCCAATACATAAGTACTGTGTCTTGTCCACGTTCACTGTTAGTCCCCACTTTTGGTATTCTTCCGTTAACTTTCTCATCATATACTCCATTGTTAGCTCCCGCTAAATTTCGCGGTTGTTTTTAAAATTTTAAAACCACACAATTGGATGACGGACAGAGTACATTTTCCGCGCATTGGACATGCGCACCAAGAATCAGTGAGATCCTTTTCTACCGCCTCGAGAAAATGGCGTGTTAATTTACTTTCTCCAACTATTACAAATTTCTACACTTGAAAGTGCTCGATTTTGGTGTACTGAAGCATAGAACTAGAAACTTCAGCCCTTCAGCTATGTGGTACCATCATTAGATCAAGACAGGGGCCCCTGGAACGTGGAGAAATTGGCTGCAAACTGGTGAGTGCTTTGTTTCTGATTTCCGTTGTGTGGTACCAACAATTAGCCTATGGACCTTTGATTATTTCGTGATTTCGTATCAATATATTTATGTTTGTTCGCGCTTTCATTAATTAAAATATATACAGTCCACTGCAGTTATCGTTTTTCTTACTGCGGGCGAACACTCTTCTTTATCATTAACTACAATTACTTGGTCTTCAGCAAACTATAGTGTGTATATAGTAAATCGGTCGTTAAGTTGTATTCCCATGCCGTGCTTTTTACGTTTCCAGTTTTTTAGAGCCACTGCGATATATATTTTAAAAAGAGTTGGAGAGATACAACATCCCTGTCTTAAGCCTTTTGTTACCAGGAATTCTTTTGAAAGTCGATTTCCAATTTTAATTTTAGATTTTGACCCTTTGTATAGTTCTTTTATCGCTTTTATGTATGTATGATTGATATAAGTTTGTTCCAACACCGTCCATAATTTTTCTACTGGAACGGTATCATATGCTTTTTGTAGGGCCACAAAGGTAACATGAGTCTCTATATTTCTGGCGCTTCTTTTCTCAATTACTTGTTTAAGACAAAAAACATTATCACTACAAGATCTGCCTCCACGAAACCCACTTTGCTCTTCTTCTTCTTGTTCATGAAAATCATTCTCTATTAGATCTCTAAGAATCCTACCCTACAATCTACTTAGAGTGCTGGTGACTTAAATTCCTCTGTAATTGTTACAATCCAGCTTGTTTCCTTTTTTATGTATTGAGGATATGAATGCAATTTTCCAATCATTAGGTACTGGATGTCCGTTTATGCATTGAGTGATAATATATGTGAGATTTTCAAGTAGTTTCTCTGATCCATATTTGTGCATTTCAGCATATATTCCCGAAAGGTCCGCTAGCTTTTCCGGATTTAAGCTTTTTTATACTATTCTTTATCATTTCTCTTTCGATGATTACTTCCTCTCCATGTACTTTTATGGAAAAGAATATCCGGAAGAAAAAAAATAGCTACCTAAATGTCACTCTTAATTATGAACCCTACCGAATATGCATATTTGGTTTACCAGGTTCACTCTAGTTGCAACCTTATCTTTAAACCTAACCTATTAAAGGAACGATCTTACTTGTTCTCAGGTCTCACAATATGGGTCTCATAACCCGGTCAGGAAGCTCGGTTTGATATCTGGGTTTGACAGCTCGGTTTGGACATGTGATTCCCACTTCAACGATTCTTTTCAGGTTGTGAACGTCAAAAATACTCGTTCGGTTTTCTTTGAGCAAAATTGGTAGATCAAAAAATCGCAGATCAAAAATCTCCTTCAACTTAAAAATTTGTAGGTAGGAAATTCTGTGGATCAAAAATTCCCTTCGGGATTGCGGGACTGGAACTAAAATAAAACATGCTTTTTGGAACACACAGCAAAACACATTAGATCAAGCTGCAAAACCTTAATTTGATAAATATTCATTTATCCCTCAATATCGAAATAAACCCTTTAATATTAATCTTACCTTTAATATTTTATCACTGTATTTTCTTTAGTATAAATCTACCTCAACTTATATACTTCTCACAATAGCATAACATAAAAAGTCAAAACGTGAATTAACGAATTATAAAATTTAAATCTCTTATTTCGAAATGATCTGTCTCTCCATTTATCTTGGATAAAAATATATAATAAAATCAACTAGCAATATTTAAAACAATAAGGTTAAATTCTACCTGAACTACATGTGCTCTCGGTAAAAAACAGAATTAACGGAAGTAGAAGTAAATGTCATTCGATGAAAATCCAATCAACATCCAAAAATAAAATGTGTCACAAGACATTAACTTACAGCATTCTGCTTTCTAATTAAATTTTCTAGACGTTGATTATCAACTGAAATTGGCACGCGGCCTTTTATGGTTAGCAATTAATAGCCACACTCCGCAAAATCCAGTTATGGAAAAAAGACAGATTTCGCCTGGAAACCCATATTTATAGCCTTCCACCGGAAGATAAAAACTATCAAAATGACACGACATTTTAGCTTTGAACCACATGTTTAACAAAAAAAGATGACATATATATATTGAGGTTATATTTTCAACTGTCTACAGCCATGAACATTATAATAAATGAACAGGCCCCGTTTCATATTCGCGATACAAGTTGCTTATGTACAGTCCAGATATTTTAGAGTAAATGGTTGCGCGTTCAAAAATCATACCATCCAGCGGCTGAAATCATGTTTGTCTCATCTTTACACTGAGACAAATAAAGTCCATTCTTAAGCATACCCGTAGAAACATTAAGTTAGCTATTATAAGGTCACTGATCTCACGTTCGTCACGTTCACAAATTACGCTATACAACACATTTCTTTAAAATTGTATAGATATCTACTGACAAGGCAAAGCTCCGCCCAGCCTGAAGTTAAACCCCAACACTCAATTAAAAGATCGATATTTCGAAATTAATTAAGTTTTGGTCAAGTTCTGATTGCCACAAAAATTCCCCCCAAACATAATCTGTAAACGCGCCCGCAAGCAAAGGACACTCAGGTGGTCAGAAAATAGCCGGTTAGCAAGAAAACAAGGAAAACAGATGACTTGAACCTAACTTCAATTAAAAACTTGAATTTTTGTTTGTTTACCCTTTAATTAAGGTTAAATTCCAGTTTTTCTTCCCTTAAAGAAATTAAATATAATTTTATGAGTTTGCAACATTGATCTTCCTGTACAACAAAATTTACTTGTGATGTTTCAAAAGCATGTCTTTCGCTGTGCAAAAATTCTCCTTTCTATGGACTCTTAATCAAGTAGGTATTAACATTTTTGGTGGTTCAATAAACTAACTTTTTCGCAATGATATTTCCCCAATTAAGTAAAGCAACCTAATACTAGTATTTATAACATATACCTAATAACTAGAGAAATACTGGCTTTTAAATCAGTATTGACCCAAAATTTGTACGGAGCGATTTTAAGTTTAAGTTAATTTGGCCTAGAATAAATCCTAGCAAATCCAGCCCGTAACAACCTTCCACAGACTGGCAGAAAAATATTACTGGCCAAAAATGCGCCAGGACGTGGCAACTTTTGTAAAGAAATGCATTGTCTGTGCAGCTCATAAAGGTGATACACAAGGTGTATCTGATCAGATGATATCTCACCCAAAACCAACTCGTCCTTGGGAAATTATTTCGACAGATTTATGTGGACCTTTACCTCGTTCGACAAAGGGTAATTACTGGATTCTCGTCGTTACGGACTATTTAACTAAGTTTTTCTTAGTTTTTCCGATGCGAACAGACCCTACTCAAGCTGTTGTCAAGCATCTTGAGGAGAAAGTATTTATGGTCTTCGGAGTACCCCGTTTGCTACTTTGTGATAATGGCCCTCAGTACAAAAGTAATGAGTTTGAGCGTTTTGCTGAGAGTTATCAGGTTAAAAAAATCAGGATGTCTCCTTTCTTTGTTAATTTTGGTAGAAATATGTGATTGTAAGGAAAAGATTACTCCAACCCAGTTTTGTTATCTGAAGAGAATGGTGTACAATCTGCGGCTAAAAGTAAGAACGAATGTTTCCGGAAGCTCTATTCTGATGTTAAGAGAAGGTTAGAAGTGGCAGGAGAGAAAAAGGTATTTCGGTATAATTTGCGTACAAAGGTACCCAACTTTGTTATGGGTCAGCGTGTTTGGAAGAAGAATTATGTGTTGTCAGATGTTGCGAAGTTTTTCTCGAAGAAATTAGCACCGAAATTCGTTGGTCCTTATGTGATTAGGAATAAAATCTCTCCTTGGATATTTGAACTTCAGGAACCATCGGGTAAAGTACTACCAGGGAGTTGGCATGCCAAAGACCTTAAGTCGGCAGCGGACCTCTCCGATTAACCTTTTTAGGTTAATCGGCTTGAAGATGGGGGGGGGGGATTATGTAACGTGTCATTTTTACGTTTAAGGCATACGTTACATATTTGTATTGTTTCTGTAAATAACCAACATTCGACTCGTTTTTCTAAACCAAGCGTTAAGGGTATTTTATAGAGCTGGGTTTTGAGGTTATATATTGTCCAGAAAGTTACCTTATAGAGGAGGCATTCCATCGTAGTGCTTTAAGGACTGTGCGTCATTATTTAGGCATTCTAATTGGAATTTGAGATCACAGATTTCGGGAAAAATCACATAAAAACTTTTAATTGTTTTGTTTATCTTTAAAATTTCGTAGTTTTCATTGACGTTCATGAACTGGATAAACAGCTGTTCTGCTGTGGGCATGGTGGCGTTGCCACATCACAAATGTTTTCAGTAACAGCGGGAACACACGCCCATTTTGGACGTTCGTTTACTTGTATTTTCGAGGATACTAGGACCGTGATTTCTTTTCCGGACCTCTTCTTCTTTATGGATTAGCTAGTTTTGTAGCACGAAGACATATTTAGGTCCAAGGTTTGACCAAAAATAACTGAGGCTCTGCCCACTTTGATATCTTACTACTTTAATCAGAGGAAAAGGTAAAATAAATACAAGTCATGCAATTTTGTAAATTGGGGATAAACGAAGGACAAAAACCAGGACTAAAACAATAAACAAAATCGTATTTTGATATTGTCACGGTTCAGGGGGCCGTAAGGGTGCTTTTTGGGTAGGGAGCGGTGTGTAACCGAACCCCAAACAACGAAGCTCCCTTAGGCTGAACCTAATTGTACCGCACTGTCGAATCGAGATAACAAGGTTAACCCGATTCGACCGTATCGATAACGATAAGGGCAATGTTAGCCTTGGCTTTCGCCGGGAAAATTACTTAGCGGGTGGATCAAGACCAAGGCTAAAAACCAACACAGTTTTAGAGGGCTACAACTTATTTATTGAAAGGTCTATGGAAACTTTGAGAGGAGGTTGGTCCACCCACTTACCCTTATTTAGTCTACACTGCTATATTCACTTTGTAGAATAGGTTCGTCTTGTCTTTGCCACAAAATCTGTGGACGCTACACACCTGTCACACTCAAAAGTCAATCGACTTGCTACCCCAAATTTAGACTAACTCAAAAAACCTTCTTGGGGTCTACTTATCACTTCGCCCTAGGCCACGATAAATACGTGCGTGCCCATATTCCAAATATTCGTTGTTTGAATAGGCATCACGTATTTATCTAGACGCATCTAGGGTTACTCTCGTGACTTATTCCTAAGGTTACCAATAATTATTTATTGTTCCTTACATTCCCGCCGCCCCAGTAAAAATCGCCCTCGATTTTTGAGACTACAAGGACTGCTGGCATTGGTTGAACCGTCATCCTCTCAAATAAGTTCTGTTCAGTTAAAAGACAAAAAAAAAATACGTATTTACATTAAATTCCTAATATCTACACACACGCTTCCACATGGGGCCGAATCTCTTAATCCCTACCTATCGTAAGATATTTCAGCCCTACGTGCGTACTGACTGGCTTCTCGCAGTTTAGTTAGATATATACTTTACGACTCATCATGCATCTCATTCTGTCCCGTGCCTCAATTCTATAACTAGTCCTCCCCCGGTCACCTTTTACTCATGGTGCTGAGAGGAAATATTGCTCATTGCATCTCAATCTGTCCCGTGCTTCAATTCTATAACTAGTCCTCCCCCAGTCACCTTTTACTCATGGTACTGGAGGATACCTCATAAATTAATATATAATCATAGTTAAATAAAATTAATATCTAACTCAGTTAGTCGGATTGAAGGGTTATGTAGGGCTAGCTAGTGGTGAGCAAACCTAACATCTGAGCACTCTTGTGCCGAGGTTAAGCAGTAGTTCAATGTGTATTTTTAGGTTCGAGTTCAGAAATGATTATTATTAATGTAAAAATGTTTTACAAAAATGGCGTCAAAATATATGAATCTTAGAGAAAACATATATAAAGAGCAAAGGAAACTTTTGACTAAAACTATGACTAAAATACAACTAAATCCTACACTTAGTATGGCTTTACTCATATGGGAATTGGTTGAGTGTTCGAATACTCCTGGGTTTGATGCATGCTCTGATCTCCATTAATTGATTTTACAGTTGATGGTTTCAATACTAAACTTCTTATTGCCTAACTGGTTATTTTTCTCCTACTTGCTATGTTGGCAGGGGTCCGTTTGACATTTGTTTTGGTCTGTGCACGTGCGTCTCGAAATCCTCGTTTATAAAAATACAGATCCGTAGAAATAGATCGGACAACACCTCAATGCGCGGTGGACGCGTTTGGGATATTCCCTTGATTGATGCTGCTCCCTACAGACCTGTATCGAAGTACTAGTGTACTTCGTCATTGGCTAGTTTGAGAACGGCGGGGTTTTTGGCAGGCTTACAAACCTGATGCTAGGGGATTTTTGGTTTGCGAGTGTTGTTATAAATGGGTTTGTATTGTTATTTGAATTTAACCGGGAAAATTTGGTTGGTATTGTGCCCCACCCAAAATTAAGAAACTATTTCCGGCTTCTTCATTTTTTTCCCTACCTCGCTTTTTCCTAAAGAATTGGCTAGGCCAATAACAAGTTTTTTGGGATCGCCATTGTTTTTTTGGTTATTGGCACTGCAGTGAATGCAGGTTCTTTCCCAGAGACTGTGAAGCGTGAGTCCGTCGTTTTGGCGTATTTTAAGTGACGGCTCGCATCCTCTGATTGAGGGACTCAAGGCGTCTGTCCAGTCCACCATCAACCTGGACGTTCGTGCTGGTGTGAAGCCGGTTGTAGCACTGTAACCCTGGGAAAGGTACGTAGGGTTGTTTTAGTTCATCTGTTGACATCTGCTTTATTTTATTGAGTCGTCATGGGGTTCTTGATTTAGGTTACTCCGGGTAGGGGAACCTCGTGCAAAAGCGACGAATTCCAGGAAACTAAAATATTTCATTTTCCACAGGGTTTTACTCTCGGGCAAGGATCCATCAACATTTTTTGACCATGTGTTGCCCTAGCACCATGTGCTAAGAGATCTTCAGGGTGGGCGTAAGCAGGACACAGGACCCGGAGTAGCAGGGAAGATGTTTGGGAACTTCCAGGTTTACAAAACAAAACACCCTCTTATTTAACCACAAAATAATCAAGGACCAAGGTAGGAGCAAGGATATTTTAGAGATATAATTTTTCACAGTATAATTTCAACATTGCTTGTCAGCAAGGTAACGGTATGACGTCATAACCACAATTTTGCGGCGTATTTACTACATCGACTTGTTTTCCTTCATTTTATTTATTTAAGATAATTTTTCCTGTCAAATTTAAAGTGCCTTGCTATTTTGGCCCTGACTTGTTTCATTTCGTTAAGCATATTTCATGTTTCCGGTATTTTATTCGGTTTTACAATTAAAATAAACAAGATGAACTAAATCTTTGCGTTATTTATACAGCCTAATGACCTACTTTGCAGAGACAAAAGAGAGATAGAGTTATTTTTTTAGTGTTTCCTTGGTACTGCTTTACATCATGGGGTAGATCTCGGACTGGGTTGCTGTCTGTCTCATTCTACACAACGTAGGGCCATTCGTTATTAAAAAGAAAATATAAACTTGTACTTATGAGTTACAAGACAAGCAAAGCAAATCCAAAGGAATTTGGCATGTCCAAGAACTCAAGCTGGATTATACCACAGATGATGTGGAAGCACTGCTCAATGACACACAACAAGCACTTGAATGTGAAACACTGCAGAAAGTGGTCTAAGTGCGATATGTTTTGTGTAGTTTTGATTAGTTTATTTATTTGATAATTTTTAACTAATTAGTTACTCGTAAATTTTAGTTATACGGTTGTATTATTTAATTACCTTATCTTTTGATAATTACTACAACAGTTATTTACTTATTTAAGTATATTTATAATATTTTATCTTGAGTCATCTGTTAGCTCCCGCTAAATTTCGCGGTTGTTTTTAAATTTTAAAACCACACAATTGGATAAAGGACAGAGTACATTTTTTGCCCATTGACATGCGCGCCAAGAATCAGAGACCCTTTCTACCGCCTCGAGAAAAATGGCGTGTTAATTACTTTCTCCAACTATTTCAAATTTCTACACTTGAAAGTGCTCGGTTTTTGTGTACTAAAGCATAGAACTGGAAGCTTCAGCCCTTCAGCTACGTGGTACCATCATTAGATCCTCAAAGGGGCCCCTGGAACGTGGAGAAATTGGCTGCAAACTGGTGAGTACTTTGTTTCTGATTTCCGTTGTGTGGGTAACTGCAATTAACCTATGGACCTTTTTAATTTTTCGTGATTACGTATCAATAAATTATGATTGTTCGCGCTTTCATTTAATAAAATATATACAGTCCATTGCAGTTATCGTTTTTCTAACTGCGGGCACACACAAGTGTTCATCCGAACCGAATAAATAAATTTAATCCATTCGACGGTATTTTAAGTCAGCCATTTTCGCATTGTCGCCGCGATCACACGGCCTTGAATTTTGCCAATCGTATTGAACCGTAGTTTTTCGTTCGACCTTCGGTTTTCGGCGCAATTCACCTGTTTTCGGTCCGTTGCTATGGTAACGCAGAGTTTACCGCGTGGTCACTTCAGTAAACAAAAATCGAGAATCAATCAAAAATAAACAACATTTCTGTCATTAGATTGGTTCCATACCATTTCGATATTAAAACATTTTTCATCAATTGCGATAAATTAGTGCATATTTTCGACAAATTGTCATTTTTCTATTTCAGAAGCATTAATTTACCGTTAATTGTATATTTACCGACAATTTCGTCATTTCAAAGGTAAAATCATGTCTATCAAAAAAGCCGTGCAAAAACGCAAGGGTTTTTTATCTGCGATCACCGAGTGTTATGTGTTTTCACAAACCGCGGCAACGGACGGAAAAGCGAGAAACGAGTTTCAAGTGAGGTATTCCGACTTGGATGAAACCTTCGATAAATGCATGCTGGCACATAATGATATCATTATGCTGATAGACGACTCGGACGATGAGGAGTTTAAAACGCAGGATGCGATCCTTTCAGAAGCTCGTAAATATTTTTATGCGTGTAAGGGGGTTTACTCTGAAATATTTCCGGTTGAGGCACCATCCTTTTCGGGACCATATGTTCGTCAAAACGAATCTGAAGCTCCAAAACTCAAAGAGTTAGGTATTCTCATATTTCGAGGCGATAAAAAATTATGGCCAAGCTTTTTCGATCTTTTTAATAACATTATAGATCAAAATCAAAGTCTAAGTAACGTCCAAAAACTTCAATATTTATGTTCATATCTCGAGGATGAGGCTTTAAAATTGATATCAGGGATTAGCTTATCTGATCAAAATTATAAAATTGCTTCCGACAAATTAGTCAATAGATATCAAAACAAGCGAGACCTTGCAAATAATGCTTTAAGCACAATTATGAACTCTACATTAAAAAACGAGTCAGCTAAAGAATTGCGTAGTTTAGTTGACACAATTTCAGAATCCCTAGAAATTTTAAAATCACTTAGCTTTGACGTTGACAGTTGGGACTTTATTATATTTTTCATTTTGTTAGAAAAATTGGATATTCCGACGCGTTCCAATTTCGAAATGAGTCACGCCAATACTAATACCCAAATTCCCACTTTTCAGTCACTTTTTCAATTTCTAGAAAAAAGATGTAAAGTTTTGGAATCACTTCCTCAATCAACAGCACCCAAAAAGGTGCCTACCTATCAAAAATCAAATTCTATGCAAATTCAGTTTGGGAAAAAGCCTACCTATAAATCATCCAATTCGCCTTTTATAGGACTGGCTGGCACCTTAAATAATTCAAGTACGGGAATAAAATGTTTCCGGTGTAATCTAGGTCACGTGCTTTCGAAATGTCAAACATTTCTGAACCTCTCGCGTATCGATTGCCTATCTTTCATCAAGCAGAAAAAATTATGTCAAGCTTGTTTTCATCCCTCGCATGGGGTAGACACGTGCAAATCAAAATATTCATGCAGGACTTGCAATATTAAAAGGCACCACACTTTAACTCATATCTTAGAAACTAATAAAGAGTCTGGAAGCCAAGATACTAGTCTTGTCATTCACACACCACCTGTCAATAATCTTCATGTGTCATTAAATACGTCAGGACCTTTAGGTACTTTTCTTTTATGCACCGCCATTAGATGTCATGGACGGTTGCGGAAATTTTCAACCTGTAAGGGCACTGCTTGATTCTGGATCACAGACAGGATTCATCAGTGAAAAGTTCGGATTAAACCAAATGTCTTCTTTTACTTCCAAAGGGCTCGTTCAATGTCACATTAAGCCACAAGGACAGGTTTACTTAAATTCGAAGAAATTGTTGTTCCACAAATATGTTCCAATATGCCTACATTCACTTTGAACGATAATCAGTGGAAACACTTGGAAAACCTTAGACTTGCCGACCCATCTTATTTCAAATCTAGACCTGTGGACCTAGTTATTGGTTGCGAGCTATTCGCACAGATATTCAAGGAGGGCAGGGTTCTTGGACAAATAGGGCAACCTTCAGCCCTTGAAACCATCTTTGGCTGGGTCGTCATGGGAAAAGTTGACGAACGGAACGAACCAGTTGTTTTTTTACGAGTTATTCACCTCCTTTAGAGGTCATTATTCCTAGGTTTTGGGAAATCGAACATTTCCCTAAAAAACAAATCTTATCAAAGGAAGAAAAACAAGCGGAATCAATATTTACTGCTAGTGTCGTACGGCAACCGAGCGGTAGATTCATGGTAGGTCTTCCGTTTAAAAATAAAATAAATCCTGACCTAGGAAATACTTATCCGCAAGCTTATCGTAGATTTTTACTTTTAGAAAATAGATTACTCAAAAATCCTGATCTGTACACTGCCTATTCTAGTTTCATGCAAGACTATATCGACTCTAATCACATGAGTCTAGTTTTATCTAGTCAACTAAAAGTCGACGTATCATGTTTTTTGGCACATCATTGCGTACTAAAGCCGGAAAGCTTAAGTACAAAATTAAGGGTAGTCTGGAATTGTTCGGCAGTCACCCCTAAGAATATTAGTCTTAATGACACGTTGTTATCTGTACCGAAACTTCAAAAGGATATTGCTTCTTTACTCCTTACGTTTCGTCTTAATCCTATTGCCTATATTGCTGATATCAAACAGATGTTTTGTCAAGTCCTTATCAATCCTTATCACCGTCCTTATCAAAGGATATTGTTGAGGTTTTCTCCACAGGACCCACTTTCAGTGTGGGAACTTTCTACTGTCACTTTTGGCATGACATGCTCACCCTTTCTAGCCATGCGTACATTAAATGAGCTGGCAGAGAGAGAAAAGGAACGTTTTCCTATGGCTAGTACTGTTCTAAAAACGTCAATTTACATCGACGATATCTTGGGAACTAGCCCTTCGCTTTCTGAAGCCCTTTCCCTACAGAAGGAACTCAATGATTTGTTAAAGTCGGGAGGATTTGAACTTTAAAAAAAATGGGCAATTGTCCTGAGTTATTGGCAACATTGCCAGAAACCGATCGTCAAATACGTCTCTCTTTTGACAAGGATGAACCACACTTTATCAAAGTTTTAGGCCTTCAATGGCATCCAAAAAACGACATTTTTTCTTATCAATGCCGAATGAAAGACAAACCCCCAACTAAACGTTCTATTTTATCTATCATAGGAACAATCTTCGATCCCTTAGGTTTTCTTTGTACCTTGTTGCTACAAGCAAAATTTATTTTGCAACAGTTGTGGATGTCGAAAATAGGCTGGGACGAAGAACCAGATTCTTCTATCATCGACCCTTGGAACAAACTTCGTTCTGAATTCCCGCTTCTTTCCAATTTTCAATTACCCCGACAAATCAAACTGTCAAAAACCAATACCTGTCAAATCATCGGCTTCTGTGATGCTTTAGTTCGAGGCTACGCAGGCGTCGTATATTTTCGTGTAGAAGAGGAAGACAATATATCTGTTTCTCTCATATCTGCAAAATCTAGGGTCGCGCCTATAAAGTAACAAACCTTGGCTAGGCTAGAACTCCTAGGCGCATTTCTTTTAAGCGAATTAATTGATTTCGTCTTATCTAGCTATGAAGGAAAAATAACTTTTACAAATATCGTTACTTTCTGCGATTCGCAAGTCGTATTGCACTGGCTTTCATCCCCTCCTAATCGCTGGCAAACCTTTGTTGGAAATGGAGTCAGTAGAATCCAAGAAATCATTCCCTGAAACTCATGGCGCTACATTCCTTTTGCTTTAAATGCAGCCGATATTGCGTCCCGAGGGGCCACCCCCTCACAGCTCATTTCACATGATATGTGGTGGAACGCACCGTCGTTTTTGTGGTCTCCCGAAAACGAATGGCCCGATTTTCATAAATCAAAAATGCCTATTGATTTTGGAGATATTAATCTGAAGGAAAAGCCAAAGGTCTGTTGCAATGCGATAATTGACGTTAACTTCTTAGATCAGCTTCTTATCAAATATTCATCTATATCAAAAATTCAACGTATCATTTGTTATGTCCTTCGAATAGTGAACCTTTTTCAAAACCATTCCTATCAAAAAACCCACTAACCTACCGGACCAAAAAATTATTTTTGAAAATATTGTTTTTCCTACCACCGATGAGATGCAAAATGCGTTATACCTTCTTATCAAACGGTTCTTGCTTTTCTGAGCTTTTTCCGCGTTATCTAATGATAAACCAATACCGAAACCTTTGCAAAAACTTGCACTTTTTCTTGATGAAAATAATATCATTAGAGTTGGTGGCAGATTACAAAAATCTGATCTTTTGTCTTATTCTGCAAAACACCCCGTCTTACTTTCGAGTAACCATCGTTTGACTACTCTTCTTATCGAGTCCACTCATCGACAATACCTTCATCCTGGGTTTAAAACATTACGTAATCTGCTTTTACAGCAATTTTGGATATTATCTGCCAGACGGGCAATTCAAAGAACCATATCCAAGTGCTTGCAATGTTTTAGAATCAACCCTAAACCCTATAGACCGCCTATAATGAGTTCTGTACCTCTATAAACTTAGCATTACCACTTAAGAATTGGATATTCGCAATATATGCATTAATTGTCGTGAATTTGTCGTAAATTTGTCCTGAAAGAAAAAATTTGTCGCGCCACTCGTTTTTCTGAAAAGGGTATGTAATGCTAAGTTGAGTCTCAACTTAGCATTACCACTTAAATTTGTCGTAAATTTTTCGTGAAAGAAAAAAATTCGTCGCGCCACCCGTTTTCCTAAAAAGGGTATGTAATGCTAAGTTGAGTCTCAACTGCCACCCCAGAAAAAATTAAAATTTTCAAAAACTAATAAATGCATTAATTGTCGTGAATTTGTCGTAAATTTGTCGTAAAAGAAAAACAATTGACGCGTCATCCGTTTTCCCGAAAACGGGCAGTGAGCAATTTTGAGATTTCCCAGCTAAATCTTAGTGATCTTTAAACTTTTTCACAATACGAAGATGTAGTATATTTAACCTTGTCGCGCAATTGTAAATTTTTGGTGAAACAATCATTATATTCCGTCCCGCTTTTACTTTTCAATATAACCTTTTGTGGTGTTTGTGTAAATATTCATTGATCGCCAGGATTTTGCGTTGTTTTAGAAATTATGAAAAAAAGTGAACTTCTCACGAAACATTTATATGCATTAATTGTCTTAAATTTGTCGTGAAAAAAAAAATTGTCGCGCCACCCGTTTTCCTGAAAAGGGTATGTAATGCTAAGTTGAGTCTCAACTTAGCATTACCACTTAAGAATTGGATATTCGCAATATATGCATTAATTGTCGTGAATTTGTCGTAAATTTGTCGTGAAAGAAAAAAAATTGTCGCGCCACCCGTTTTCCTGAAAAGGGTATGTAAAGCTAAGTTGAGTCTCAACTTAGCATTACCACCCCAGAAAAAATTAAAATTTTTAAAAACTAATCTATGGAATAATTGTCGTAAATTTGTCGTAAAAGGAAAACAATTGTTGCGTCATCCGTTTTCCCGGAAACGGGCAGTGAGCAACTTTGAGATCTAAATCTAAATCTCAGTGATCTTTAAGCTTTTTCACAATACGAAGATGTGGTATATTTAACCTTGTCGCGCTATTGTAAATTTTTGGTGAAACAATCGTTATATTACGTGCTGTTTTTACTTTTACCCTTACCCTTTGTGGTGTTAATATAAATATTCATTGCTCGCTGTTTTCAATGATCAAGCTAACGCCAGGATTTTGCGTTGTTTTAGAATTAACGAAAAAAAGCGAACTTCTCAAGAAATATTATGTTGTCCTTTTAACAATTATAGGCATTTTGCTACGAAGAACGGATATAAATATGTTTCATACTAACAAAACACCATCTTCTAGTAACACTAGGTACCTACTAGTTGTATAGCTTTATTTATTTTATTGTAGGCAAAAGTTCTTACCTAACAAAGTCGAGAAGCCCTCCAAATCCTGTTCATTTATCCGTAATTAGTAGGCGACCCCTAATAAAATAAAGATCAAGCATAGCATAGGCAATGGTTGGGAAAAAACTTTTTGGACACGTGTGTAAACGTGGTATGTCGACTTGGCAACACAGCTCTGGGTGCCTATTCTTGAAGGTTCTTGAAGTGAGCGAAATTTTCACCTTTATCCTTTTCAACGTGAAATAAATCCGCGGGAGTTTTGTGGCGTTTCTAGCCTTACTCTTGGTTGTCAGTTTTGTTTTGGCAACACAATTAAAAGAGACTTACTGGAAGTGAAATACGGTCTAGCAGTAATATATTCGTCCGGATTTTTCCGGTTCGGTTCAGGAGTGGAAAAACAAACCTGGTCCAGAATTTAGCTGGCCGTACAAGAATAGTAGGCCAAGCAAGCAGTCACATACTAAGCATTGAGCATTGTCGGGCATGGAACTTCGTCGGCCGTGGGAGCATAACAGTGCGCAGTTTTGGTGGAAGTATTTATGTGAATCCAGTATTCTGTGGTTAAATTCGAAAAGCTAAAGTATAAACTTTTTGCTACTAAACCTACTGTGTACCTGTCTCGACAAAAAGTCTCATTTGTCATGTTTGGCTTGACCTTCATTAAACAAAATATCTACTCTGCCAATTTATGGGCACCTAAGCTCACACGATTAATGTATATTGTAATTTTTACCCATTTTGGTCCACGAAAATAACCCTCTATCCGCCACCCGGGGACGCGTCCAATTGGAGATCCCCCCCCCCAGTCTAACACCACTAAACAAAACAAACTAAATCGATGGTTGAAAGGTAAAAGATCATAAGCGACATTTTTCAAACTTTACAGCAGGGCCACTTAAAGTATTATTTGAAACTGAGTTTAAAAAAAACCAGGATCCATTCTTTTTTCATTTGACTTAAGCCCCAGAAATATCATCGTAGAAGCCTGAATAATAGCTCATAGGAGCCTTAGTTTCTGGCTAGCTGGGAAGGTATCAGATCCGTCACGGATCAATTTATTTATATTCATGCACACTGCACACCTTTAATACAGTACCACACGTACAAGTAATATTTTTACCAGAACTCCAATTTTTGTAATATACCCCCATTTTTTCATCCACCGAACATGGGTGAATTTTAATCATTTTTAAATGGGACCATCTAGTGCCAAAACCCAACCTGGGTACCAAATTTCATTAAAATCGGGCAAGTAGCTTTTTCAGACATATAGACAGAAATAGACATCAGACTTTGTTTACTTGAAGAAAAACCTTTCTTAAAATTAAACCATGAATTGCCGAAACTAATTTTCTTAACTTTAGAATTTCGCTTTGTCATTTTTTAAACCGTACACAGTAGGTTTAGTAGCAAAAAGTTTATATTTTAGCTTTTCGAATTTAACCACAGAATACTGGATTCACATAAATACTTCCACCAAAACTGCGCACTGTTATGCTCCCACGGCCGACGAAGTTCCATGCCCGACAATGCTCAATGCCTAATATGTGACTGCTTGCTTGGCCTACTATTCTTGTACGGCCAGCTAAATTCTGGACCAGGTTTGTTTTTCCACTCCTGAACCGAACCGGAAAAATCCGGATGAATATATTACTGCTAGACCGTATTTCACTTCCAGTAAGTCTCTTTTAATTGTGTTGCCAAAACAAAACTGACAACCAAGAGTAAGGCTAGAAACGCCACAAAACTGCCGCGGATTTATTTCACGGTGAAAAAGATAAAGGTGAAAATTTCGCTCACTTCAAGAACCTTCAAGAATAGGCACCCAGAGCTGTGTTGCCAAGTCGACATACCACGTTTACACACGTGTCCGAAAAGTTTTTTCCCAACCATTGCCTCTGCTATGCTTGATCTTTATTTTATTAGGGGTCGCCTATTAATTACGTAACAGGATTTGGAGGGCTTCCTAAAAGTTTGGCAAAGTGTAACAAGGGGTAGGGAGGGCTTTTCGACTTTGTTAGGTAAGAACTTTCGCCTACAATAAAATAAATAAAGCTATACAACTAGTAGGTACCTAGTGTTACTAGAAGATGGTGTTTTATTAGTATGAAACATATTTATATCCGTTCTTTGTAGCAAAATGCCTATGATTGTTAAAAGGACAACAAAATATTTCTTGAGAAGTTCGCTTTTTTTCGTTAATTCTAAAACAACGCAAAATCCTGGCGTTAGCTTGATCATTGAAAACAGCGAGCAATGAATATTTATATTAACACCACAAAGGGTAAGGGTAAAAGTAAAAACAGCTCGTAATATAACGATTGTTTCACCAAAAATTTACAATCGCGCGACAAGGTTAAATATACTACAACTTCGTATTGTGAAAAAGCTTAAAGATCACGGAGATTTAGATTTAGATCTCAAAGTTGCTCACTGCCGTTTCCAAGAAAACAGATGACGCGACAATTGTTTTTCTTTTACGACAAATTTACGACAAATTTACGACAATTAATGCATTTATTAGTTTTTGAAAATTTTAATTTTTTCTGGGGTGGTAGTGCTAAGTTGAGACTCAACTTAGCATTGCATACCCTTTTCAGGAAAACGGGTGGCGCGACAAATTTTTTTCTTTCACGACAAATTTGCGACAAATTTACGACAATTATTCCATAGATTAGTTTTTAAAAATTTTAATTTTTTCTGGGGTGGTAATGCTAAGTTGAGACTCAACTTAGCATTACATACCGTTTTCAGGAAAACGGGTGTCGCGACAAATTTTTTTCTTTCTTTCACGACAAATTTAATTAATACATTTATTAATTTTTGAAAATTTTAATTTTTTCTGGGTTGGTAGTGCTAAGTTGAGACTCAACTTAGCATTACACCCCCTTTTCAGGAAAACGGGTGGCGCGAGAAAATTTTTCTTTTCACGACAAATTTACGACAAATTTACGACAATTATTCCATAGATTAGTTTTTGAAAATTTTAATTTTTTCTGGGGTAGTAGTGCTAAGTTGAGACTCAACTTAGCATTACATACCCTTTTCAGGAAAACGGGTGGCGCGATAATTTTTTTTATTTCACGACAAATTTACGACAAATTTAGGACAATTAATGCATATAAATGTTTCGTAAGAAGTTCACTTTTTTTCATAATTTCTAAAACAACGCAAAATCCTGGCGATCAATGAATATTTACACAAACACCACAAAAGGTTATATTGAAAAGTAAAAGCGGAACGGAATATAATGATTGTTTCACCAAAAATTTACAATTGCGCGACAAGGTTAAATATACTACATCTTCGTATTGTGAAAAAGCTTAAAGATCCCTAAGATTTAGCTGGGAAATCTCAAAATTGCTCACTGCCCGTTTCCGGGAAAACGGATGACGCGTCAATTGTTTTTCTTTTACGACAAATTTACGACAAATTCACGACAATTAATGCATTTATTAGTTTTTGAAAATTTTAATTTTTTCTGGGGTGGCAGTGCTAAGTTGAGACTCAACTTAGCATTACATACCCTTTTCAGGAAAACGGGTGGCACGACAATTTTTTTCTTTCACGACAAATTTACGACAATTATTCCATAGATTAGTTTTAAAAATTTTAATTTTTTCTGGGGTGGTAATGCTAAGTTGAGACTTAACTTAGCATTACATACCCTTTTCAGGAAAATGGGTGGCGCGACAAATTTTTTTCTTTCACGACAAATTTACGAAAAATTCACGACAATTAATGCATATATTGCGAATATCCAATTCATAAGTGGTAATGCTAAGTTTATAGAGGTGAGTTCTCTTCCCGCTCATCGAATCAATCAACTTAAACCTTTCGAGTGTAGCTATCGACTTTTGTGGACCTTTCTTTGTGATTCCTCATCGTTACCGTGGTTGTAAAGCTTTCAAATCGTATGTCTGTGTTTTTGTCTGTACGGCCACACATTGCGTGCATTTGGAATTAACCATGGAACTGTCCACCGAAGGGTTTGTAGGTGCATTCCATCGACTCATTTCCAGACGTGGAAGCGTGACGCAATGCTGGTCAGATCAGGGCAGTAATTTTTTAGGGTTTCGTAACCAATTACTTGATTACGCAAGAACTGCGTCCACCAGACTTTCTATTCTTTGGTATCTGGGACCCCCTCTCAGTCCACATTTCAATGGCCTGGCAGAAGCTGGCGTCAAAAGTTTTAAAACTCACTTTGTTCGAGTTGTCGGCGACCAGAAGTTGTCCATCATGGAAATGTCCACCCTTACATGTCGCATAGAAGCTGTACTTAATAGTCGCCCTTTATCTCCTGCCTCTTCAGACCCACACGATCTTCAACCTCTTACCCCTGGGCATTTTTTGACCCTTGAACCCCTTAATTCGGAAATTCCGGAGTCAGATTTATCCGAGGTTCCCCTAAATTGGCTCTCAAGATGGCAACTAATCTAAAAACTACATAATGATTTTTGAAAAAGGTATTCTGTAGAGTATTTGCATACGCTACAACAGCGACACAAGTGGGCTGATTCGTCCCGTTATCGAATTGCATCCCGGCGGAGACGTTCAAGTGCGTGTAGCAACGGTACGAACGGCTACCATTCCTTACAAGCCGTGGCAAGCTAAAAGACGTTGCCGCCATTTTGTGACACTGTAAATAGAACAATAACACTGTGCCAATTTGTGACACTAAAAAAATTACTGAATAATTAAACAAATATCTGGAAACAGAACTGTATTTTTCAGCTAGGTAAAACATTGATATGCCAGGTAACTTTTATACAGTGGAGAAGGGGGGGTTCAGAAATAAGAAAATTTTAAGTGCGCCACAGTGTTTTAATACCAATGTTTTACAAAGGAGATCTTAATTAAAATACAGTTCAACTCAAACGTTGTAGCCAAGTAATGAAACTCTACCTACTTTCGAGGATTCCAGAGTATTTTTGTAATTAAGAAAAACCAAAAAGAAATTGACTCATTGACAAAATAAAATTTTAAAAGATTGAATCAAGATGACAAAACTAGAGGCATGTTACAGGTAGATGAACTCCTTTAACAGGTCATAGTGTACCTACATCTGACTCAGTAGTGTGAGACTCAGTTATATAAATGATTGTAAAAAAATATACTTCCAAAATTATTCCGTCATAGGGGAGATCTGGACCAAATATCTGCTGTCATCATTCTACGTTGGGTAGAATGAGACAGACAGCAACCCAGTCCGAGATCTACCCCATGAGGTAAAACAATGTAAGGAAACCGCTAAAAAAATATAATCTCATCTCTCTTTTGTCTCTGCAAAGCTGGTTCATTGGATTCTACAAATAACGCAAAAATTATATGGAAAATTATATGTAAAAAAAATTATATCTAAAGCTTGCTCCTACCTTGGTCCTTGATTATTGTATGAGTAAATAAGAGATGTTTTATTTTGTAAACCTGTGTTGTTCTCCGACACTCCTCCTGTTACTCTGGCCCCAGTTCTGCCCGCGCCTCCCCTGCTGATTATCTAGCACATGATGCTAGGGCAGCACATGTTCTTAAATGTTGGTGGTTCCTTGCCCGAGCGTAAAACCCTGTGGAAAATGAAATATTTCAGTTTCCTGGAATTCGTCGATTTTGCACGAGGTTCCCCTACACCGAGTAACTAAAATCAAGAACCCCATGTCGACTCAATAAAATAAAGCAGATTTCCACAGATGAACTAAAATAACTCTAACATACCTTTCCCAGGGTTGTATCAGTGCTACCACCGGCTTCACACTAGCGTCCAGCACAACCGTCCCGTTGATGGATTGGACAGGGCTGTAGACAAAGGAGAAAAACCATATATAGTTTTTATCCAAAACGTGGATTTAAAAAAAAAAAAAAACTTCAAAAATTCCCCACGTCTTTTGTCGAAAAATTACATTTCACACGAACACAGTTACAATTTGGAAGGTAAATATTATCTTGAAGAATTCCAAAAAAAAAATCGAACTTACCAGCTTCTTTCCGTAGAAATGGCGCAGGTCGCCTTTGAATCCCTCACTCAGAGGATGTGAGCCGTCACTTGGAATTCGTCCAACATGACCGACTCACTTTCACAGTCTCTGGGAGAGAACCTGCATCCACTGTAGTGCCAGTAACCAAAAAACAATGGCGATCCCAGAGACTTGTCGATCCAACGCCGATTTTTTTGACACAAAAAAAAGGTGAAGATGCCAGATATAGTTCTTTAATTTGGTGGGAACAGTACCAACCAAATTTTCCCGGTTAAATTTAAATAAGGATGCAAACCCATTTATAAAAAAGCGCTATCACCAAAAAATCCCTAGCACCGGTTTGCGAGCCTGGAACAAAAAACCGCGGTTTTCAAACTAACCAATGATGAAATACACTAATACTTCCCTACCGGTCTGTAGGGGGCAGCATCAACCAAGCAAGGGAATATTGAAAATGTCCTTTACACATTAAGGTGTTGTCAGATCTATTTCTACGGATCATTTTTATAAACGAGGATTTTCGAGATACACGTATACAGACCGAAACATTTGTCAACCGGACCCCTGCCAACATAGCAAGGAGGAGGAAAATAACCAGTTAGACTATAAGAAGCTTAGCATCAACTGTAAAATCAATTACTGGAGATCAGAGCATGCATCAAACCCAGGAATATTCGAACACTCAACCAACTCCCATATGAGTAAAGCCATACTAAGTGTAGAATTTAGTTGTATTTTAGTTACAGTTTTAGTCAAAAGTTTAATTTGCTCTTTATATATGTTTTCTTTAAGATTCATATAGTTTGACGCCATTTTTGTCAAACATTTTTACATTAATAATGTTGTTTCTGAACTAGAACCTAAAAATACACATTGAACTACTGCTTAAACCCGGCACAAGAGTGTTCAGATGTTAAATTTGCTCACCACTAGCTAGCTCTACCTAACCCTTCAATCCGACTAACTGAGCTAGATATTAACTTTATTTAACTATGAATATATATTAAATTATATTTGGTAAACTTATCACGTCCTTGCAATGCAACTATAGGTAAATTTAGTGGGAATAAGGACACTGTTGTTCTGGTAAATATACGTTTTAATCCATCGGTAACGTTTCGACAACGGTTTTTGTCTTCATCAGACCTTCAGTACGATCTAGACTGAAGGTCTGATGAAGACAAAAACCATTGTCGAAACGTTACCGATGGATTAAAACGTATATTTACCAGAACAACAGTGTCGTTATTCCCACTAAATTTACCTATAATTAAATTATATAATATAAAAATACGATTTTGTTTATTCTTTTAGTCATGGTTTTTATCCCTCGTTTATCTCCAATTTACAAAAGTGCATAACTTGTATTTATTTTATCTTCTCCTTATCAAAGTAATAAAGATATCAAAGTGGGCGGAGCCTCGGTTGTTCCTGGGCAAACCGTGGACCTAAATATGTTTTCGTGCTACAAAACTAGTTAATCCGTACATAAGAAGAGGTTCGGAAGAGAAATCATTGTCCTAATATCCTCGAAAATAAACATAAGCGTTTCCTTCCTGTTACTGAAACCATTTGTGATGTGTCAACCCGCCATTCCCCAGAATGATACCGGGTAGATTGGATTAGAATATTTTTCTCATTTCGTCTATTTATTGAACGTACGCGGTCGCTAAAACAGCTGATTATTGATTTCGTAAACGTCTCATAACCACGAAATTCCAGATAAACAAAACAATGAAAAGTTTTTATGTGATTTCTCCCGAACCTGTGATCTTAAATTCCAATAACGATGCCTAAATAATGCGACGTGTGCAGTGGTTACAACAAGATGATGGAATACCTCCTCTATGAGGTAAATTTCTGGACAATATATATCCTCAAAACCTAGCTCTATAAAATACCCTTAATTTGTGTACAGAGAGACGAGTCGAAGAGCCTTGATTATTTACCTAAATAAAACAAATATGTAACGTGTGCCTTAAACGTAAAAATGACACGTTAATAATCCCCCCCAACTTCAAGACGATTAACCTAAAAGGTTAATCGGAGAGGTCCGCTGCCGACTTAAGGTTTTTGGCATGCCAACTTCCTGGTAGTACTTTACCCGATGGCTGTAGCTCAAATATCCAAGGAGAAATTTTATTCCTAATCACATAAGGACCAACGAATTTCGGTGCTAACTTCTTCGAGAAAAACTTCGCAGCATCTGACAACACATAATTCTTCTTCCAAACAAGCTGACCCACAACAAAGTTGGGTACCCTTGTACACAAATTATACTGAACTACGTTTTTCTCTCCTGCCACCTCTAACCTTCTCTTAAGATCCGCATAGAGCTTCCGGAAACTTTTGTTCTTACTTTCAGCTGCAGATTGTACACCATTCTCTTCAGATAACAAAACTGGATTGGAGTAATCTTTTCCTGACAGACACATATTCCTACCAAAATTAACAAAGAAAGGAGACATCGTGGTTGTCTCATGGGTTGCCGTACGAATCGCGCAGGCAAGTTTATGTATTTGTTCGTCCCACTACCTGTGGTTGTCTTTCACATAACAACATAACATGGTTTTTAACGTACGAGTTGGTTTTGGGTAAGATATCATCTGATCAGATACACCTTGTGTATCACCTTTATGAGCCGCACAGACAAAGCAATTCTTTACAAAATTTGCAACGTCCTGGCGCATTTTTGGCCAATAATATTTTTCTGCCAGTCTGTGGAAGGTTTTATACAAACCCATATGTCCTGCGGTAGGAGGATCGTGAGCTTCTCCAATAATTCTACGCCCATGATCTTTGGGGACTACCTCCTTCCAATATTCGTTAGATGGTGAAAGTTGAGTGTATTCTTGTTTGACATATTTATACAACTTATTATCAGTGTATCTCCAATTCATAAATCTTAACGGTGATTCTACAACCCTCTTTACCATCTTTTGGTACCATCGATCTTTAATTGCTGTTGAAACGTCTCTGGGCTGCGAAATTGTATCAATCATGGGTACTGCACGAGATAACATGTCCGGGACAACTAAGTCTTTCCCTTTCCGATGGATTACTTCAAAATCATATTGCTGCAGTTTTACAGACCAACCAGCAAGTCTGCCACTGGGCTCTTTCAAGCTATGAAGCCATTTAAAGCTTAAATGATCTGTTATGACCTTAAATGAGATCCCCTCAATATAAGGCCGGAGCTTCTCTATCGCCCAAACCAATGCCAAACATTCTCGCTCGGTGGTCATGTAAACACGTTCTTGCTTAGTCAAAGATCGACTCAAATAGCATATCACTTTGTCTCCTTCAGGATAAGGTTGCGTTAAACATGCTCCTATTCCATATCCTGATGCGTCTGTTTGAATGACAAATTCTTTGGTATAATCTGGACATGTAAGAATCGGTGCAGTCAGTAAAAGTTCCTTAATCTTAATAAATGCTTTTTTGCAGTCCGGAGTCCAATCAAACTTTTGATTTTTCTTAGTTAGAGCTGTAATTGGAGCTATTATCGCTGAAAAATTCTCTATGAAACGTCTATACCAGGAAATTGTACCTACAACTCTATGGACTTCTCTGACAGTTCTTGGCCTCTGGAGCTCTAACATGGCTTTAATTTTATTAGGATCGACTCGGATGCCTCGACGGTCCACTACGAAACCTAAATAAGTCATTTCTGGCCTACACAGTTGGCAGTTGTCCCAACTTACCGTTATCTTTGCATTCTGCATTCGTAGGACTTACTCAAGAAGATGTTCAGAAAAACTCTGTGTACTTGCCAATAAGCGCTCTTGATATCTAAAGTTGACAAGTATTTAGCATCTTTCAACTTGTCAAGGGTCTCGGATACGAGTGGTAAAGGATAACTATTACGCGCCGTCACTGAGTTTAATTTGCGGTAGTCTACGCAGAAACGATATTTCTTTGTGTTTTTATTTTGTACCATTACCACTGGTGAAGCCCATGAACTACTACTCCAATCTATTACATCTAGTTTCAGCATTTCGTCGATTCTGTCATCAATAAGTTTTTGAATAACCGGTGAGACCTTATATGAACGTTGTCTTATCGGTGCTGCATCTGTTGTAATCTTATGCTCCACCCTGTCTGTACATCCTAGTGAGTCACCCATAATAGTTTTATATTTAACGACCAATTCCTCTAGTCGTTCTGATTCATAAGGTGTAAGTGTTGTTTGTTGGTCTGACGTTTCTAAAGAACAAATCACCTCTTTTTGATCGGCAAAGTTCCACTCATTAGTACTTAGGTTCGGTACTATCCCCATCGAAATGCAAAAATCTAATCCTAAAATCAAAGTGTGCGGCAACTCAGGAACGACGACGACCTCTATTAACCTAAATTTATCCTGAACTCGCATAGGAAGCTGTACTGTCCCAATACTAACCGTGCTTTGACCATTTGCCAATATACAACTCGTCTTCTTCGTGGTATCAAGTGAAAAACAAAACCTCACGATGATTCTCTAAAAAGGTACGTGAAGCCCCGGAATCCAACAAACCTAATAACTTATTTCCGAGCACATCCACTTCTAAATAAGGTCTCTCATCTTTACGAGCATGACTTATCACATAATCTAAGACGATCGTTAGCCTATCGGTCGATGCTTGTTCAGGCTGACTCGAAGGTCGAACGCCTACGAGCGCCTGGGTCCGTTTCCCTGACGATTACAATTACGACATTCTCTTACTGTTACCCCTGCTTGTCCACACGAATAACATCGCTTGCCTCTAGGTACTGCACACCCGACCGCCATGTGCCCTGTTTGATTGCATCTGTAGCAAGCAAGGTCCCTATTCGCCCTACCAGACCTAACACCCTGTGGTGGTTGTACATCTCTGTCATTTGCACTAGACTGACCACTAGCTGGTTGTTGCCTCTCTCTGTCAGCTCTAGCAGCGAAACTGCTTGCTGGCGGCTGCCTATTTCTGTCGAATCTATTAGCAGGATGATTTAAATTCTGATGGTTCGATGTCCCGGTACCTGACATCTGAATTGTATCGATCCCTGTTGGAAAATCGTCATTATCGCTCTCTACGTCAACGTAGGCCAAGTCAGGTTCGATTGATTGGTTTTTCCTAGGTATAAAATTATCTTCCTCTAAACAATATCTTTGGTCTATTCTACGACACAAATCTTCTAAATGTGATAGGCTATTGACCTCAGTAGCAATTAACCCATTTTTATAGATGTCCGCGATATTTCTGAGAACGATAGCTAATTTCGCCTCTTCAGAAACAGGACAGCCATGTCTTTGGAAATATGTGTTCATGACAGCAATATAGGTCCCTATAGACTCTCCAGGACCTTGTTCACGTTTGTGGATCTCCTTCAATAGCTTCTCGCCATATGAAGAAGGAAGATACTCTGCCATATACCTTTCTTCCAGCTGTTCCCATGTATGGACTTCTCTACGAACATCTTTACAAAAAGTATAGGCTGACTTTTCGAAAAGATTAATGCCTGAGTTCAGTAAAACCTTTTTGCTAACTTCTCTCGCCTGACTTAACTCGGCCACTCTCTCAAAAAATGCGGTGACGGGGATTGTACCCCTCTCGCCTGTAAACTTTAAGTTCCATTTATGCGGAGGTACAGGTGCAACGTGATATGAAGTACCAGGATAAATTGACATTGGTACTGGTGACGAACATGATAAAGGTCGGGACTGAGCAATTGGTGCAATGCTACTTTGGAGGGCAGCTAAACTCAAAGGAACGGTAGACGGTTGTTGATAATGAAAAGCTGATGTACCGTCATTCTGAATCAGCATTGGGGGTGGTGCCTGTATTGGTGCTTGAGTTGGGTTCGTAAGCACTTGCATTTGCACTGGAGCAATGACCGACGGTTGGTTTGTAGGCTGTTGAGCTGTTCTTTGTGTGCTGGAGTGCTGTGGTTGCGGGAAATGAGACTGGTTGGGTGTGTTGTCAACATTTGTCGTCTGATCTGAGCTTCGACTCGTTGATTGAGTTTCAGATGCTTCATCGTCATCTGAGGCAACGCCAACTCTTAGTAAATCTGTTGCTTGGCTCTGCAATCTCCCAATCAAACTCAAGGTTTTCGCAACCAGTATGCCTTTTGTTTGACTTTCTTCAAAGTTGGACGGATTCATGTTGTTAATCTTAGCTAGCACGTGTTCTAACCTTACAGCGATTTTCCTAAACTCTCCTCCTTTGCTCGTACCAAAGATCTTCTCTACCAGCGGTACCAGACTATCTAGCTTCCTCATGCAGCTAAAAGCATCCTGGTCAAATTTAAAGGGATACGGAGGGTATCTCATACTTCCATCAGTCCTTTCTCTTTGCCTAATCAGTATGAGCTGTTGCTTCATTTCTTCCATCGATCCAATGGCTATGCCTCTCCATGTTAATTCGTCGATTAACTCGTCCTTGACTAAGTACCTTATGTCAGACAACCGACTCAAAGAAATAGTTATGGTGCCTTTTATATTAAAATTTTAAATTTTAAAACTCTTAATTATACCTCCCAATTATAAAACTAAACCACTCAATAACAAACACAAAGTTCACTTTAATTTCACTAGTGAAAATCACTATAAATGTTCTCACAAATGTAGAAAATATAAAACTTAAATACGGGCAGACGCGAACAAAACCGAAAAACACCGGAGCAGTAAGAAAATAAAATTAGAAAAATTAAATTATTTGAAAAAAGAAGTAAAATTTTGAAATATTTTTACCAATTACCACCGCCTAGCATTAATATCCAGTTAAAAGTTTCTCTTAAATTTACTGACCAATTTCACGTCCTCAAAATGACATTACATAAAAAAAAATACTGAATTTTACAAATGAACTAAAAAAAATCAAAAAAAACTTATATCTATATCTGTCTCAGTTAAACCTTTCTTTTGTGGTATTATATCCAGTTGGGCTTCAAATTTATTTTCTCTGTATTGAATCCGGTGCAGGCAAAACTTCTCAAGGCTCAAACATAAATGTTTGGTCTCCATTGGTCATGACCAAGCTATGACCTGAACGCAGAAAAAAAATATAGAAAAAAATAATTGTGAACCAGAAAAACTTTAATAGATAGAAATACCCGTAGGTCATTTTTAAAAAAAAATGCACTCCTAGCCCAACGCTGTATTGTACCAAAAAAAATTTGACCTGTTACGAAAACACAACTAGACAACTAAACTCGGCAACCAAAGACCTAAAAAAACTGCCCCAAAAAAATACCCAAAAAAAATGTTAACTGGACTTTTGGCATTGATGTTCAGCCAATGTGTTGCTCTAGGGACTTTAGCCTTGTGTTTCCTAACCTCCCGAGCTGACACTAAATAGTAGTACCCTCCTCTGACCCGATGTAAGATCTTAATTGTCATCAACAGTTGCCACCAAAAACAAACAAGAAAAGAAAATGACAAAGCAAAATAAACCCATTTTCCTTTTCTTTCATTTTGATTAATTTATACTTTCAACTAAATAAAATTACCAGCTGTTAGGCTATATTTACTTTAAAGCAATCCAGCCAAAAAAAAATTGTGTGATACCCTGTAAAAATATTCCAATTTCCAAGTGGTGATATCCCACAAAAAATTAGAATCACAAAAAAAAACTTGTGGGCCTAAATAAATTGACTGCACTAAAAAATAATCGGTGAAACAATTTCTATCTTATCACAAGCAGGAAATAATAACATATAAATAAATGAACCTGCAAAAAAAAATTGTTAGAAAAACACGCAACCTATGTCATATATTTAAAACATAAAAAGACCATGTCTGGAGGTCCATCCACCTATACATTTTTCTTTAAAAAAAATTAAAACATGTTTTTCCTACAAAAAACTTTAAAGAATTAAGACATGAATTGGACTCCGTTCAATAAAAACTCCTATGTTTTTTTATCTACTTATTCTTCCTTAATAAATAAAAATGAATCTTTTATTTTCCAAGAAAAAACCTGTAAAGATAAGCTAACAAAAAAACAATGAGAATTACTAAAACAACAAAACGAATTCCAAATCAACGCTCAAATATTACCCAAAAAATATTTAAAAAGTGTTATTTCCAAAAATCAATGATGATGGAAAATCCTGTTTTATAGTTAAAAATGATTGGGTGTCAAAACCACCAACAGCCACTGAAAGCCTTTAAACTGGCTTTGACTGTACCACAAAAAAAAATTTTCTTTTAATTGATAAAAATTTAAATTCTTTTTTTTTCAACTTCAAAAAAACCAAAAAAATTACATCAGATGTCAAAAAAACCTAGCCAAAAACTCACGTAGGGCGCCATTTGTGGCAAACTAAAAGACGTTGCCGCCATTTTTTGGCACTAAATAGAACAATAACACTGTGCCAATTTGTGATACAAAAAAAAATACTGAATAATTAAACAAATATCTGGAAGTAGAACTGTATTTTTCAGCTAGGTAAAACATTGATATGGCCGGTAACTTTTATACAGTGGATAAGGGGGGGTTCAGAAATAAGAAAATTTTGTGTGCCACAGTGTTTCAATACCAATGTTTTACAAAGAAGATCTTAATTAAAATACAGTTCAACTCATACGTTGTAGCCAAACAATGAAACTCTACCTACTTTCTGGGCTTTCAGAGTATTGTATGTGTAAATAAGAAAAACCAAAAAGAAATTGACTCATTGACAAAATTAAATTTTAAAAGATTGAATCAAGATGACAAAACTAGAGGCACGTTACAGGTAGATGGACTCCTTTAACAGGTCATAGTGTACCTACATCTGAGTCAGTAGTGTGAGACTCAGTTATATAAATGATTGTAAAAAAAATATACTTCCAAAATTATTCCATCATAGGGGAGATCTGGACCAAATATCTGCTGTCATCATTCTACGTTGGGTAGAATGAGACAGACAGCAACCCAGTCCGAGATCTACCCCATAAGGTAAAACAATGTAAGGAAACCGCTAAAAAAATATAATCTCATCTCTCTTTTGTCTCTGCAAAGCTGGTTCATTGGATTGTACAAATAACGCAAAAATTAGTTCATTTTGTTTATTTTAGGTGTAAAACTACTGAAAAAAAAAGGTGAAACAAGTTCAGGCCAAAATAGCAAGGCACTTTAAACTTGACAGGAAAATTAAATTAAATAGTAAATACGCCGCAAAACTAGGGTTATGACGTCATACCTTATCTTGCGTTTACAAGAAATGCAAAAGTTATACTTAACAAAAAATTTATATGGAAAATTATATGTAAAAAAAATTATATCTAAAGCTTGCTCCTACCTTGGTCCTTGATTATTGTATGAGTAAATAAGAGATGTTTTATTTTGTAAACCTGGGTTGTTCTCCGACACTCCTCCTGTTACTCCGGCCCCAGTTCTGCCCGCGCCACCCCTGCTGATTATCTAGCACATGATGCTAGGGCAACACATGTTCTTAAATGTTGGTGGTTCCTTGCCCGAGCGTAAAACTCTGTGGAAAATAAAATATTTCAGTTTCCTGGAATTCGTCGGTTTTGCACGAGGTTCCCCTACACCGAGTAACTTAAATCAAGAACCCCATGTTGACTCAATAGAATAAAGCAGATTTCAACAGACGAACTAAAATAACCCTAACATACCTTTCCCAGGGTTGTATCAGTGCTACCACCGGCTTCACACCAGCGTCCAGCACAACCGTCCCGTTGATGGATTGGACAGGGCTGTAGACAAACGAGAAAAACAATATATAGTTTTTATCCAAAACGTGGTTTTTAAAAAAATAAAAAAACTCCAAAAATCCCGCCCGTCTTTTGTCGAAAAATTACATTTCACACAAACACAGTTACAATTTGGAAGGCAAATATTGTCTTGAAGAACTCCAAAAATTTTTTTTTTAAAAATCGAACTTACCAGCTTCTTTCCGTAGAAATAACGCAGGTCGCCTTTGAATCCCTTACTCAGAGGATGTGAGCCGTCACTTGGAATTCGCCCAACACGACGGACTCACTTTCACAGTCTCTGGGACAGAACCTGCATCCACTGCAGTACCAGTAACCAAAAAACAATGGCGATCCCAGAGACTTGTCGATCCAACGGCGATTCTTTTTGGAAAGAAAGAAAATGAGACTTTGTCAGGGAACACAAAAAAAAAGGTGAAGATGCCGGATATAGTTCTTTAATTTGGTGGGGACAGTACCAACCAAATTTTCCCGTTTAAATTCAAATAAGGATGCAAACCCATTTATAAACAAGCGCTATTACCAAAAAATCCCTAGCCCCGGTTTGCGAGCCTGGAAAAAAATACCGCGGTTTTCAAACTAACCAATGATGAAATACACTAATACTTCCGTACCGGTCTGTAGGGGGCAGCATCAACCAAGCAAGGGAATATTGAAAATGTCCTTTACACATTGAGGTGTTGTCAGATTTATTTCTACGGATCATTTTTATAAACGAGGATTATCGAGATACACGTATACAGACCGAAACATTTGTCAACCGGACCCCTGCCAACATAGCAAGTAAGAGAAAAATAACCAGTTAGACTATAAGAAGCTTAGCATTAAAACCATCAACTGTAAAATCAATTACTGGAGATCAGATGCATCAAACCCAGGAATATTCGAACACTCAACCAACTCCCATATGAGTAAAGCCATACTAAGTGTACAATTTTGTTGTATTTTAGTGACAGTTTTAGACAAAAGTTTTGTTTGCTCTTTATATATGTTTTCTTTAAGATTCATATAGTTTGACGCCATTTTTGTCAAACATTTTTACATTAATAAAGTTGTTTCTGAACTAGAACCTAAAAATACACATTGAACTACTGCTTAAACCCGGCACAAGAGTGTTCAAATGTTAAGTTTGCTCACCACTAGCTAGCCCTACCTAACCCTTCCATCCGACTAACTGAGCTAGATATTAACTTTATTTAACTATGATTATATATTAATTTATATAATATAAAAATACGATTTCGTTTATTCTTTTAGTCCTAGTTTTTATCCCTCGTTTATCTCCAATTTACAAAAGTGCATAACTTGTATTTATTTTATCTTCTCCTTATCAAAGTAATAAAGATATCAAAGTGGGCGGAGCCTCGGTTGTTCCTGGTCAAACCGTGGACCTAAATATGTTTTCGTGCTACAAAACTAGCTAATCCGTGAATAAGAAGAGCTTCGGATGAGAAATCATTGTCCTAATATCCTCGAAAATAAGCGTTTCCTTTCTGTTACTGAAACCATTTGTGATGTGGCAACCCGCCATTCCTCAGAATTATACCGGGTAGATTGCATTAGAATATTATTCTCATTTCGTCTATTTATTGAACGTACGCGGTCGCTAAAACAGCTGATTATTGATTTCGTAAACGTCACATAACCACGAAATTCCAGATAAACATAACAATGAAAAGTTTTTATGTGATTTCTCCCGAACCTGTGATCTTAAATTCCAATTACGATGCCTAAATAATGCGACGTGTGCAGTGGTTACAACAAGATGATGAGGTAAATTTCTGGACAATAAATAACCTCAAAACCTAGCTCTATAAAATACCCTTAATTTGTGTACAGAGAGACCAATCGAAGAGCCTTGATTATTTACCTAAATAAAACAAATATGTATGTAAAAATGACACGTTACAAAGCGGCCAGTTGTAAAACTGTGCCTCTTGCCGAATTAAAACTAATTTTCATTTTTTCTACCTATTGAAGTCGATTATTACAATAGAATTTTTGTTTGTTTGTTTCGTCTTTTTCGGGTTTTCGTTATTTCTAAATAAACTTACGATACTTCCATTCATTTATGTTTATCGGTCGATCATTTTTTCTTATATCTATATCTGTCCGGTTGATATTCTAAAATTGTGTGTTTTGGCGGGCAGTTATGTTAGCTCCCGCTAAATTTCACGGTTGTTTTTAAATTTTAAAACCACACAATTGGATGAAGGACAGAGTACATTTTTCGCGCATTGACATGCGCACCAAAAATCAGAGAGATCCTTTCTACCGCCTCGAGAAAAATGGCGTGTTAATTACTTTCTCCAGCTATTTCAAATTTCTACACTTAAAAGTGCTCAGTTTTTGTGTACTAAAGCATAGAACTGGAAGCTTCAGCCCTTCAGCTACGTGGTACCATCATTAGATCCTGAAAGGGGCCCTTGGAACGTTGAGAAATTGGCTGCAAACTGGTGAGTACTTTGTTTCTGATTTCCGTTGTGTGGGTTACAGCAATTAACCTATGGACCTTTTTAATTTTTCGTGATTACGTATCAATAAATTATGTTTGTTCGCGCTTTCATTTAATAAAATATATACAGTCCATTGCAGTTATCGTTTTTCTAACTGCGGGCACAGTCATCATCAGTCAACTTTATGTAAAGTTTCCTTCCTGAGATAGTTGAGGGGGAGTTATTACGTTCCGATTTTGGCAAACTTATTTTTAATAAAATTCTCAAATAAAATGCTTTTATATATATATATATATATATATATATATATATATATATATATACATATAACTTTAAATATTAATATAAAATATTAAAAATAATACTTTATATATTTTTCTAATTTTGTCACATTTTTTAAGATTAGTTATCAATTTGTTATTTGACTCATTATTTTATTTTTATTAAATATCGTTACGGTGATACACCCGAAGTTTAGTTTAACAACAATTTTCTAACAATTATTTAGTTTACGCCAAATAAACAAATATTTCCTTATAAAAACTAAACTTAAATAAAATGATCCTAAAAACTAAAATAAACTGCAAAATTCTGCTATAACTAGAACCCAGCGATCATAAATGGATATAGATAAAATAACTTATTTCTTAGACAAATAGTAAAATAGTTACTGGTATCTAAAATTGTGCTAGGTCACCACATCAGTATTGTATTTTCTGCCTTACATTATTCTCTATTTACCTCTAAGCACCTCTTGAATCTGTCTTTTTATCTCCCTGTTTGATCTATGATCTATTTCTGATCTATTTGTCTATTTTCTGGTGTCTGAAAATATAAATTATCTTGTTTTCAATAACTGTTATTTATTTTTAATTAAATCTTATTTTATTGCTTTATTCTTAACTATGACTTAACTTGTATATTCTAGGTCATTCATTCATTTATCTATGATCTATTACTAGTTCTTGTCTATCTTTTATTTCGTCTATTTATTCCTAGTTCGCTGTGATGAAAACTAGCTTCATTTTAGCATCGATTCTTGGTGACTAAAACACATCTGAATTATATAAGTATTGTTATATTAAGTTAGTTATTATTTTATCTCTTACCTTAACTATTGTTTTCTAGTGGAAAGCCATGGAAAGTTGTTTTCTAACTAGTTTACTTTTCTAATTGATTTTCTTTGATTTATTGACCCCATCTATCTCACACCCATAGCAGTTGTGTGTTTTTAGTGCATCTTCGATTTGTTTCAGTAAATCAATACGTTCGACACGTGGCCAGTGTTATCTGTTAGAAAATCCTAGGAGTACTATTTTATAGCATGATGAAAAATAAAATCGTTATGTGACAGAACTAACACCCTTGCTTATCGTTATTCGTTTTACGTAATTTTAATTAGGATCGTCGCAAGCTAATTTTTAACATTAAGGGGACTTGACGTAAGATCCCCTACTATGAGTGGTACTTGGCAACATTGTAATTGAATTATCCAGAACATGAGTTTTGATGAGTCTGTGTAAGACTTATCTTGTTATGTTCTTATTTGTATATTGCTATCTCATTCTCACTGATATCTTGTAATATATTTTATCTACATTAATTTCAATTCTTGATTTTGCTCTAAAACTTTGGCAGTTAGTAATAAATCATTTTTGGCATTATTGAACAACTTTTGAGTGAAAAGGAGATAGACATAATCTGCCATTGTTCAAATTCGATGTCACTCTGGGCGACGGTTTACGGTCGACTTGTCACTTTAATGTCTTTAGCTTAAGAAGCTACAACTTAATTTTGATTTTATCTAAATCATCGTTTACGGATTTTGAGTTATAGCTTTTTTGTTGCAATCCATAATTCCATTAGTTTTGTTTTTATTGAGTATTTTTGAGTTTGGTGAACTACGATCGCTCCTGTATTGGGATTTATTGAAGACAGACAAGCATGTTCAATGTTCAATGTTCAATGTTCAATGTTCAATGTACTTTATTGCCATAAGATTTACATGGTAAATATAGACAGTGTCAGGTAAAGACTAACATAAAAGAATATAATTCCTTAAACTAATTTATGCAATTAATGTATGTAACATAAATAAAGATAAGTTTTACAAATTATTAATTTTAGAGTTTATAGGTAGTATTTCTTTTTCGCTCTTCTCGGATTTAACCTCCTCTCGAATTTAAAAACTCCCTTACTGAGTAGTATGCTTTATTTATAAGCAGTTTTTTAAGTTCCTCTCGAAATTTTTTAAAGCTTTGCAAGCTTTTTATGGTATTTGGAATTGCATTAAAAATTGTTGCACAAAAGCAGTATGGACTCTTAGCATATAATGACAGATTGTAGTTAGGGATTCTAATATTTGAACTAGACCTTGTATTATGAGTATGAAGTGTGTTTACAGATGGAAATTTTTGTTGCTGTTTTTTCACAAATAGTGCTGCTTCAAAAATCAGGATAAATGGAGCTGTCATTAGATTATTTTCCCTAAACAAAGGTCTGCAAGAGTCCTGATGTTTTAGTTTAAATATAAGTCGCAGTAATATTTTTTGCAATAGAAGAATGCGTTCAAAGTTTCTACATTGACCCCAGAACACAACTTGGTATCTTATGTGACTGTATCCTAAGGAGTAGTATACGTTAATAAGCTGTTTAGTTGTGAGTAAGTTCTTTAGGTTCAAAATTGTAAAAAAAGTAGAGTTTAGTTTTCCTGCCACAAAACTGCAATGTTTTTTCCAAGTTATCTGTTCATCAATTTGAAGTCCTAAAAAAGAACAGTTCTCCATTTTGATTATGTCATTGTTTTTTAATTTTAGTTTTATATCACTAATCAGTTTCCTTTTACGGAAAACAATATAGTGAGTTTTAGAGGGATTGACCAAGAGTTTGTTTTTTTCACACCATTTGCCAAAGACTTGAAGAATAAAGTTTGACATACTTTCAAGATCTTCTAAGTTTTCTGCAGTTACTACTATAGTGCAGTCGTCTGCATATAAAACTATCTTTATGTTTTTACACTGATCCATAATGTATTTGATCATATCGTTTATGAAAAGTATGAAAATTAAAGGCGATAAGACACTACCTTGAGGAACCCCAAAATTAGGAGTAGCTTCTTTAGATATATTTTTTTGAAATTTCACAAATATTTTTCTCTCTGAAAGAGTGCTTTCTAACCAATCATTTATGTTTCCCCTTAGTCCCATCTCATTACATTTTTTTAAAAGAAAAGGTATAGAAATGCAATCGAAGGCACGAGTCAGATCTAGAAAGATGGCTAATGTAAGTTTGTTCGAATCAAGGGATTCGTAAACAAACTGTACTAAATCAAAAGCCGCAGTAGAAGTGGAGAAATTAGAGCGAAATCCGTGTTGATGAGGAGACAGGAGTTTGAAACGATGGATGAAAGAATTGAGTCTGTTAACTACAGTTTTCTCAAATAACTTGGATAAAGATCTGAGCCCTGTGATGGATCTATAGTTTGAAATTAATTCCGGATCACCTTTTTTTAATAGGGGTACTACATAACCAATTTTTAACCTTTTTGGAAAAGTACCATTTTGTATTGATACATTTAAAATATGGCATAAGGGTTTTTTTATAGAGTCCCATAGATAGTCAAGTACAAATACAGGAACATCGTTTATATTGCAGCAGGCCTTCCTATTTTTTAGCTGCATAAGTGCGAGGTGAAGCTCGCCTTCTTCTACAGGATTTAAAAACATAGTATGCAAATTTGTGTCAGGTAATGTACAGTTGTTGTTGTTTGTGAAACATTGGTCAGTCAGAAGCTCTTCCACACTAGTGGCAAAGAGAAAAATAGTTTGCAATTTCTTGTGGGTCCGTTATAACAGAGTCCTTGTAATTTACTGCCTGAAGATCTTTGTTGTTATTATTTTTTATTCGACCCAAATTTGTGTTTACAGCTTGCCAAATGGCTTTGTTACAGTTTTCACTGTTTACGATTTTGTTTTGATAGAACTCCTTTTTTGCAACTTTGACCTTTTCCGTAAATTTTTTTTTTGCATTCTTGTACTGTTCTTTACTGTCTGCCGATCTACTATTTTTCATAAGCCAAAACACGTTTTTAAGTTCCTGACTGTCTTTAACTATATCATTAGATACCCAAGCTTTGTTTGTAGAATAAGAGTATTTTTTTCTAATAACCGGGCAGCATGTATCCATGTAATAGAAGAGATGAGACCAAAAGGCCTCAAAGGCTTCATTTGCATTCTGTGAGGACCAGTTTTGGCTATAGGAATCTGTCTTAATACAAAATTTTAAATTATGTAAATTTTCATCTGAAAACACCCTTTTTTCTATTTTTGTAGAAGCTACTTGAGCTGTACGCGTAACATCTGCAATATTAACGTCTATATATTGAGATCTGTGATCAGCTATTTGATCTAAAGAATTTGACGCTGTAAAAAAGTTTCATTAGTTATGACATAGTCCAGAGTACTTGGTTCGTTATTTGGTACAACTCTAGTAGGTTCTATGGGAAGAATCGAAGCAAGCCCGAAACCAGTAATTAGATCGTATAATTTAGTCTTTTCACGGGAATCAATAAGGTTATTAAAATTTAAATCTCCTGCAATAATTATGGTTTGGTAAGCTTTCAAAATCCAGTTTAGGAGCTGAAAAAGATTTTCAAAAAAAAACATCAATATTTGAAAAGATTTCATTATTCGAGCGATAGATACCAATTAAGGCAGTCTTCCTATTACCTAAATTAAAAGCTATACCCACACACTCAAAAGAAAATTCACAGGTAAATCTTGATAAGTCAATTTTTTTTACATAAGTATTGTTTCTTTCACTGAAAATCGCTACTCCACCGCACTCATGGTTTTTTCTACAATACGAAGTAACAAGTTTGACGCCTGGGATAGCAGTGACCAGTATTTGTTCAGATTTACAGTGGTGTTCAGTTACCACGAGAAAGTTTGGCTTCTTTTCCTGAATTAGCACTTCAAGTTGCGGAATTTTGTTTGGCAAACTTTGCACATTCACATGTATTCTGTTCCAGTGTGAGTGTTGAACTATATTGCTGGTATTAGTCCTTTCTGCCTCTGAAAAACGTGCGAGTTCTTGTGAAGTCTCGAAAAAACCTAAATTTTTTGACGACTACATTCTCAGGCCAATGGGTTTCATTCAGGAGAATGGGTAAATCTGTTTCAAACACCTCCACTCTAAAACTAGTAAAATCTCCCGATTTTACCTCTTTTTGTTCTACTTTAAGGTAAGTAATGTAATTAAAGGTGCTTTTAATGTAGTTTTCTATATCCTTTATGGTGGTTCTGGCATCCGACCTGCTAACAAAGATGGAATCTTTTTTTGGGATTCTAGCTGCTGTAAGTGTAGCGGCTGTATGTGAGGAGACTCGGTTAACGTTTCCTCTTTCGATACGGTTCTCGGCAGCTAATAACGGTCTATATACACCTTGCTCAGAATTCACACGGCATGTAGGAGAGACGTTTTGAATTGTTTGTGGATTCTGATTTTGTGTTTCAAGTTTGTTAACTAGTCCTTTCAAGCGATTTAGTTCGCTTTCCATTTCTCCCATATGCTCTAGTTTGTTTATCATGGTGGTAACCTTGCTCTCAAGTTCTTTAATTTTTCTTTCATTTTCCAGGACAGTGACAGACGCAAGGCATGTGTTTTGTGTACACCTAGGAATTGTTTTGGTATCCATTTTATTTTCAAGAGCCACAAGCTTCTGTGTGATCTTAGTGTTGCCAGTATTAATTTTAAAAATTTCTTCTAAGATCATATTTAAAGATTGTTCATCTCCAGCCGTTTTAGGACGGGTTTCTAACTCACCATTTAGTTTGGTGATTGTTTCTTGCTGTTCAAGTATGACCTTTATGTTTTCTTCTCTTATAGTTTTTAGTGAGGTGATGTCCTCTCCTAATAAAGCATTGTTCATATTAGCGTTATTTAACTGAGATTTATAGTTTTTTAGTTCTTTTTTTATTTTTTCGATTTCTTTATTTTTATCTTCTAGAATCCTCTTCTTAGTGTTATCTTCTTGTATATACCCTTCTAATTCTCTACTCTTTATCTCAAAACTCTGCTTGTTTAATTCGATTTCAGAATTTTTGGCCTCTAGCTCTTGTTTGTAGTGTTCTATTTCTTTGTTTCTTTCTTCCAACTCATCCTTGAGAGTTTTTGTTTCTAAAGGAAGCTCGGCATTATCTACCGCTGTCTTTTCCAACTGTTGTGATAGTTTTAAAATTTCAGCTTGTTTTTCCTTATCTTGTTTCTGTATAGTAATAACTTGTTTGTTAAGTTCTCTTATAAGTTTTACTTGGTTATCTATCAGTTTATCATCTCTACCGGATAATGTTTTCCCTTGTTCCGGTTTAAGGATTGATTTCTTGCACTCGGCACACAGAAAAACTATGATTTTGTCATTTTTTCCCTACGCGTCCACCTCCCTGGCTGAGATGGCAGCGCAATCTTTGCAGAAACTAATATTACAAAATTCACAGGATGTTCCAATTTTTTTTTTGTCTGTGGATCTTGATTTGCTACTAATTGCTTCATTGCACACTGTGCAATTTTCTGCCATTGTGTGCGAAAAAAACGTTTCAGTCCCAGATGAAGATATTTTGTGTGTTTTGTGAACGTCCGCCTCCGTTTCTACTTATGCTGGCGCGCGACACTTTTTATCAATGCTCGCGAAAAAAGGCTGATGTGTTCGAAAGCAAATCGAATGCGCCCTTGAGATGTAGTGGCTTTCAATGGTGACGCACAGCGCGTATGGATCTGTGGTCAGCAGCTGATTTGATGTTTGTGGTTATGCTTCTTGAGACAAAAAATTGGTTCTTGAAAAACTGATTTTCACGTTTTTCATAAGTTTACCTGGATTTTTCGCCCAAATTTAAAAGGAAATCAGTTCACTGGATCCAACTTCACAATGTCCAAACATTCAGCGGTTTAGCCAGTAAGAAAATAAGAAGTTATTCACTGATTAAAACGTTATTTTGACAGCCGCATTTTTTATTGTTACCGCCATGGCCTTTAGAATTTTCTTTAAGTGCTCTTTTACTCTTGTTACAGAGTCATTATTTTTTTTTTATTTGTCAAACACACTGTGTTTTTTTATTACAATCTAGTCAGTAAGACTAATTAGCAATTTTGTGTTAACTTAATTTACTAGAAAAGTCAGATTTAAACTTAGGGTTCACTCAACAGTTCTCCCCGCTTTGTTTAGTCTGTAACTCACAATTGTGTTGTGTTTATAGCATTATTTTGTTTTATGTGTAATTCACTTAGTTTACTAGCTCAAACGGCTTCACTCTTTTTAGTCGTCGAACTAGCATAGTATTGTCTAGAAGCTGAATTGCTTCCACATTCACATGCCGATGGAGTCTATCTTCATGGCTTTTTGCGTACTTTTTTATTGTCTCTGCTCTGAACAGAGTCATTAATGAGCCGTCCGTTTATTTTGTTAAAAGATCCACAGCACCGACCAACAGCTGCAGATCAACCCTCACACCACTTTTGAGGTAAATTTAGCTTAATTATCTTGCCTTATATTTTATCTGTGTGTTTGTCTTTTATCATGTGTAACAGGCGGCCAGTGTGACAGTGGTACTGTCACCTCAAGTGGCCAAGGCTTAAATGTTGTGAGTTACCAACTTAGGCTACAACTTATATAAATTATAAAAAGATGTAAATGTTATTACTTATTTGTTCTCGAAAGGGAATTTGACGTTTCTTGGAGGAAAAGTATGCTATAAACGTTTTTCTCAAATGTAAAAATAATGTAGAATAATCATACATACCTTTTCAATTTTCTTCTTGTAGCTTCACACTTTCACTTCTTATATTTATTAATTGAATATCAACTTTTACTACTATTAAGCTTTTGTATTCAAATATTTACACTTCTTAAACTTTTAGGCTTTATAAACCTTTTGTATTTTTGTTGTAAATATATATATTTATCAACAGTTTAAACCTTGATTGAAGGAGTGAAACTATTCAATCAACTGTTTAATTTACTTAATATTACTGTTTAGGTTTGGGATATCCTGTTGATTAAAAATGCCGATTTTGTTGTTAAAATATACCATAAAACAGATAAAAACATTATTTCAAAACTCTGGAAACAGCAATAATTAAAAGCTTTAAAATTAATAAACTCCAAAAGAAAAGACTAAAATAATTATGAATATTAAAGTTAACAGTTTTATACAATGTTAAAATAATTGATAAATATCCCCAGTTGAAATAAAACCCCCCTTAAGAAGTGTGAAAGTAAGCGTAACGAACCAAGCAAAGTGCAACTAAAAAGTGAGCTCCCTCCCGACTTTCGAAAGTTTCAGTACCCTGCTCTCTAGGCATTCTTTAACGGTTTTCTTATCCAAGACAAGTCACGCTGCTCTACAGATATTCTTGGCTTGCCGTTGTCGTGCTTTGAAACTTAAGCTCTCTCGCATTGGCGAGAAAGACAAACAGACAAAATACCACCGCAATTCAAAGATGCATGGACTCAGAAAATCGATAAAGTTAAAATCATACAGTGTGTTTTTTTAAAAGTTGAAAATAGTTTAGCTAATTTGTTTCCAGTTACAAATTATGAATTATTTTGATGTTAGTGGCTTAAAGGACATATTAGCCGAATACAACTTTTATTCAAATACAGCGAACCTGAAAATATGCCAAAAAACAAGTCTCCGAAGTTGCAATAAATTTTACTTAACCTTAACCTAGTCTTGCAGATAATTAATGCTTGTTGATGTCAAAAACAATATTTAATGAAAAATATTTAAAAACTTATAAATGGCAAAAATACCATTTATATTCAAATCCCATTTTGTTACAATATTCCCCCCTGATTAGGTATAAACAATTTTTTTTAAACGCAAGTTTATAACAACAAGTATTAAGTAGTGCAGACAACACAAATCTAAACTAAAACTATAACGCTCTTCGTTTCCATTTTTCTTCTCTGGATATCTGATGGTCAACAAACATTCTGGCCCTCGAAGTTCCATTCTGGAACAAAACAGCAACACTGGATCAGGTACAACATCTTAGATCAGGTAGTCAGCAACAAACATGGCACTGTAAGAATCAGAATATCAGTGCAGCTTAATAACAACGATAACTTAAACTAAATGACGGCAAAAGAAAATTGACAAATAAACCGAAAAATATATAGAAATATATAATTTTAACACACATTGCTCGAAAACTACTACATTAAGTTATATATTATATATACGCTTATGCAGAAATTTGTGGAGACAAAAAAGAAAGTGATTTAAGTTAACGTAAATAAATTAAGGGAGTCTCCAATCTAAACCGTTTCCTCCATAGTGTTAAAAAAAACACTAGGTATGCAGCAAGAGCTGAGTTTCCACATTGGCCATCTTTGAAACTAGGGGTGAACAGCAGACTCTGTATTGAATTTGGAAAGAAGCATCCAATTGCAGGTTTGCACTGCGACGGTAAGAAGACGTCGATTGTAGTGATGATGGCTGCTTGGCAGATCTAAGGACTTTAATGGTGGAATGGCTGCTTGGTTGATTAAACTGTTTGTGGAAGAAATTTGTTGGTTGGTTAACAGCACTTTGCAATAGCTGACCTAAAAATAAAATAATTTTAATACAAGAAAAACAATGTTTTCAATAACAATAAACTAACCTTATGTAAAACCAAATTAATTGTCTTAAAAAAAAATATTATTTAAGTAAAAAAAAATGATTTTTTATTTTTTTATTTTATGATTACATCTCATAAATACGTTTTAGGTGAATTAAAGCCAGTTAGACGGTAAAGAACCTATAAAAGGTTGTCTAACCCAAAAAACGTGTTTGCATAAAAAACAAATTTTAAAACAAAGATAAAAGCAAGAAATTACAAACATTAACTGAAATATTAAAATTCATTATACCGTATAAAAAAAATAAGTTTATTTGACAATAATTTATAAAAAAAAATTCAAATACCTTAAGACAAAATTAATTTACAATAACGAGAAAAAAACGTTAAGTTGACAATATTTAACAAAAAATTTAAAAATTTAAGCTGGTTTATTGTTTTCAGTGTAATTTAAAAAAAACAACCATACCAGGTTAATACAATAAACTTTAAAACAAACATGGAATACTCTATCGAAACAAAAAAAACATATAAAAATAACTCACGTGATACCAAGAACAACTGAAAAAATACAAATTACCAAAAAACAACAAAATAATACAAAAAATGAAATACAAGTTTTTATCATACTTAAGATTTTAGTGATACAAAAATTTTAATTTTATAAAGAAAATCAAATAGATCAATTTTAATAGAATAATCTCAAGTGAAACAAATCCACATAGATTTTTTTAAATAGAACAAATTCAAATATAATATTTTTTACTAGAACAAATCAAAACATATTGATTCAATAAAGAACAAATAATAATAATTCAATATAGAACAAATCAAAATATAATTCAAGATAGGACAACTCAAAGTATAATATTTCAATAGAGAAAAAATCAATTTAAAAAAAATTAAAGAACAAATATAAATAGAACAAATCCAGCCAGATGAATATACACATTTTCAAAATTACTTAGAATAAAGCTCCTCCTAGAATTGTTCACAGTTTTTCCGATTTTTTTTAAAAATTTCTCTCTTGAAACATTATCTTTTCCAATTTAAACTTTTCCTTCTTAGATCTTTTTCTACTAAATTTCGCTTTCAGTAAAAAAAAAATAACATTTTTCGTTTTTAGATTGATTTTAAAAAGCGGTAAATCTGCCGGACCCGGAAATATCCTAGCCGAACTTATTAAATATGGCACTGAAGAAATATTTAAATGGAACTGTAGTACCAACTGAGTGGAAAACGTCATATATATCCACAATACACAAAAAGGGAAGGAAAGACTTATGTGACAATTATAGAGGTATGACTAGTGACTAGTACGCTAAGCAGAATATACGGTAAAATAATAAGAAATAAAGTGGAGAGCGAATATAAAGACATGGAGGCAGAAGAACAAGCTGGTTTCAGGGCGGGTGGATCGACTTCAGATCATTTCTTTTGTATAACCCAAGTTATTGAAAAGAAAATGGCATACGGACAAGAGCTGCATCTACTTTACGTCGATTTGCAGAAGGCATATGATAGTATACCACTAAATCTACTTTGGAAAGCGTTGGAAAACACAAACATAAGCGTACAACTGATTAAGGCCATCAAAGAGTTATACCGCAATAGTAAGGCAAAAGTTAAAATAAAAGCAAAACTAACCAAAGGCTTTCAAGTAAATAAAGGTCTTAAACAAGGTTGCTGTATCTCGCCTACGCTCTTCAAGACATACTTGGAACAAGTCCTTAAAGTTTGGAAAAGAAAATTCCAAAACATGGGAATTCCGTTGGACGAAACCACCTTGTATACTTTATGTTTCGCCGATGATCAGATAGTAGTGGCTCAGGATTATGACGACCTCAAATATATGACACGAAAACTAATAGAAGAGTACAATAAGTGGGGACTAGAGGTTAATCTCAATAAGACAGAGTATATGTGTATCGGTGGAATGAAACAGGATCTAATCTTAAATACCGGGCAGCGAATTCAGTCCTGTGATGAGTATAAATACTTAGGTATAAAAATTACAGCTGACGGAACACTAGACAAAGCTATAAAAGATCGAAACGTACAAGGAAGAAAAGCAATAACTTTATTAAATGGAATAATTTGAGACCAAAATATATCAAAACATAACAAAAAGCTTATATATAACACCAATGTAAAAAGTATTATTATATACGGCTCAGAAGTATGGCCAATCAAGGATAGAACAGAAAAAATGCTTTCCGCTACAAAGATGGACTATTGGAGAAGAGCAGCAGGGAGATCCAAAAGAGAAAGAGTTACAAATCAAAGAATAAGAGAAATTATGACAGTGTGGGAACGTACTTTAGTGGATGATATAAGAACAAAGCAACTGGTGTGGTACGGACATGTACAAGGAATGAATGATGAAAGACTACCTAAACAAATACTACAATGGAAACCAACTGGCCGAAGAAAACGAGGACGGCCAAGGAGAAGCTGGAGAGAAGGAATAGACAGTAAAATAAGAATAAGAGGCCTAGATGATGAATTATGGGCAAACAGAAACCAGTGGAGATTGGGTATCGGAAGACGTAGAACGTTGTGAAACCGATAAATATATATATATATATATATATATATATATATATATATATATATATATATATATATATTTATATATATATATATAGATTGATTTTCGGTGTGACTTTAGTATGTTTGAAAATGATAAGTTGGGTTTTTCATTTTCTAATTAATTTCCATTTAATTTTATTTTACTTTCCAATAAATTGTAAGCTGGCTTTACACAATTTTCAAAAACTAAGAACAGCAGCAAAACAAAGTAGGTTAATATTGATGTCATTGTTTAAAAATTAGGCATCTTTGCTTCAAAACACTTGACACTATGTAAGTGCAAATGTTTTAAAATTTGACCAATTTAGGTTTTTATTGAATTTCATGCACACATAGGTGGCGATAGACGACTTTAAAGTGCATGAATCAAAACAAACAAAATAAAACAATCTTAGTTGATAATAAAATTTTAAATAAAATTATGTCTTATTATATTCCAATTAAAGCGAATCACAAAAAAAAATTAACAAAAATGACAGTTGATGGTTGATGGTTGCTTCAATCGACTCTTTTTGATGTTATGAAAATAAAAAACTCTCTTGGGTGAGGAACTCATTTCTGATTTTTCCAAAACTACTAAATAAGAACTACTTAGAGTCCAAGTAAGCAAGGGCTTGCTTCGAAAATATGAAAAAAATTTAAAAAAAATACTTTAAAATATTTTAGGTATAACATACTTTTTTTTCAATTTAATAAGTTGACAAAAAAAACAAAAGGTATTTTAAACGATAAGGTTCGTTAGATAATGCAAGAATTAAAATTAGCAAATAATTTTAAATAATAATAATAATATTATTAATAAATGAAATAATGCTTGCTAATAATATACCAAAATTAACACTGACTTTAGAAAGACTAATTTTTATGCTAAGTTGTTTTTTCAAACGATCAGCTGGTGATTTAAAAGATTTTATTATTTACACAAAAATTATACATAAATTACTTTTTGTTTATCATTAATGGAGCCAATCATGTATAGGCCTTAGTAACAACAAAATTACTTAAAGATGATAATAGAAATAAAAATAATACAAAAATAATAATTTAGGTGTTCTTGATTAATGCTATACCTGTGTACTGGTATATAATATTATAATGACGTCATAGTGTTGAAATATTTTAATTTTATCGATAAACTAGGACAGCAAACAAAAAGGAAGAAACTGACAAAAAAAACAAAACATTTTTAGAAAAAGACAACACATTCTTGTGATTTATCATAGTTATATAGTCATAGTTGTTTAAAATAGTGTCGATTTTGAAAAAAAATATCAACATTTATCCTCAAAATGGAATTTACTTGGCTTAATTGGTACAGACTGTACTTAAAGTTCGTATAGTCAAATATTTGTAGGTGGTAGACGCTTTTTACTCATTGGACGTCGACCGGTGAGATACCATCATGCCAGAAGTGAGTAGCGCTAAGTGGTATCACCACGTTCCGCTACTGCGCTGGCAGTCCGGTTCCAACAATGAGTAACAGATAGCATGATGGCGCCTCCAGGATCAAAATATTCCGGAGGTAAAATACCCGACCACTCGGATCTCCGGGCGTCGGGTGATCCTGGGGGTCCTTCATGCAAAGATATTAAAAGAAGACCAAAAACTCAACTCAGAATTAATTTTAGCAATATAAGAGGATTAAGTACCAACATGAATTCAGTTCACCAACATCTTGAAGAACAAAAACCTGACATCCTTGTTCTCACTGAAACTAAAATCTGTTCTGCAACACCTATTGTGAACTATCTTTATCCCGGCTATGACCTACACCACCGATTTCGACATAATTTTGGGATCTGTGGGTACATTAAAAATGACCTTTCATGTCATCGAGAGGAGAAGCTAGAACCAGCGAACCTCGATATCATATGGCTGAAATTCACCTCAAAGTCATCGACCAAGTTCATTTGCTGCCTCTACCGACCGCCAAGTAACACCGAGTATTAAAACTTTTTTGCGCCATTATCCGAAAACTGTGATAGTATACAGTCTAACAATCCACATGCGGAAATTGTTTTTTTAGGCGATTTCAACGTCCACAATATACCCTGGCTAAAACACCACAACAAAACAGATAATGAAGGCAGGGAAGCAGAAGCTTTTGCCATAAGTTGTGGTCTAACGCAGCTTGTCGATGAACCTACCCGTATCTCAGAAAGGGGTGAATTTGCAGCGCTTTTAGACTTGTTCCTAACTACAAATCCTGACTTATACACAATTCAAGTAGATCCCCCACTTGGTTCATCCGATCATAAACTTATAAGAACAAAGTGCGAAATGTTCATACCGCCAAGCCAACAATCACTTCCTCGTAAAATGTGGCACTATAAATCGGCAAAATGGAATGACCTTAAACAGTTTTACCTGGATTTTCCATGGCAAGAGGTTTGCTTTAAAACAGCTGATCCCACTATTTGCTGTAATGAAATAACAAAAGTAATCTTATCTGGAATGGATGCATATATCCCACATACAATAAAACGCAGAGCTAATGGAAAACTTTGGTTCAACAGCCAGTGTCAAATGGCTGTACAGAAAAAACACAGAGCATATAACCTTTGGAAACGACAACAAACCGCTCAAAACCACACAGAATTTATAAAGGCCAGAAATAGTTGCAAAATTACTATTGACGCCGCCAAAGAAACATACAATCAAAGAATAAAAAGTAGTTCTAGGTCCTTTTGGTCTCTTGCAAAAGCCGTTGGATCAAGCTTCACCAAGTCATCCATACCACCAGTTACAGATAAAAATACTCACTTAGCCACAACATCAGAGGAAAAAGCCAATACGCTGGCCAAAATCTTTTCCTCCAACTTAAACCTAACAGTGCCAAATGGAAAAACTCCACCGTTCATTGAAAGGGTTTCCCACAGTATTCCAAAGGTACCCTTTTGTCACAGAGAAATACGAAAATCCCTTAAAAAGTTGGATACAAACAAAGTAATGGGTCCAGATGGCATTCCCGCGATAGTACTCAAAAATTGTGCTAGCGAACTCACCCCAACTTTTGCAAAATTATTCAATTTATCTTATAGGCAAGGAGTATATCCATCATCATGGAAGTCTGCCGCAGTACAACCCATTCCAAAGAAAAGAAAAAAGACAGATCCGTTAAACTATAGACCAATTGCTCTACTTCTGGTGATATCAAAAGTAATGGAAAGAGTTGTGAACAATCACCTAACCAAGTACTTGGAAAAGTACAAAATTATCAACGACAAGCAATACGGATTTTGAAAATATAGGTCAACTGGCGATTTCCTTACATACGTCACTCACTTATGGCAAAAAGCGATTGAGTTGCGAGGTGAAACAAGAACAATTGCCAGATATATCTAAAGCATTCGATAAAGTCTGGCATGAAAATCTGCTTAACAAGCTCAAAGGAACGGGATTGTCGCCGAGACTCTGCACTTGGTTTGAAAGGATAGATCCATTTATGTTGCACTGGATGGCCGGAACTCCAACTCTTACCAAATAAATGCTGGGGTGCCACAGGCAGCAATCCTTTCGCCAACACTTTTTCTGATTTACATAAATGACCTCATAGATAAAACAGTAAATCTACTTTATTGCTTTGCATATGATGGCAATGTAGTCTCCTCAGTCATACCACCCACATGTCTCTCCGCACGTGAATTCCATTACCTTAGACTAACTGAAATATCACAGATAAATAACGACTTGGAGATAATAGAGGACTGGGGCAACAAAAACCTTGCACAGTTCAACGCGCAGAAAACCCAAGCAGCCCTGTTTTCAAAAAAGACCAGCACCGGTGAGCCAAATATCATGCTATCTGGAAGTGCTGTCGCATTGCTGAGCCAGTTGAACATCTTAGGAGTCACTGCAGAGACCAACATGTCTTGGCATAGTCACGTGGCAGATATAGCTAAAAGGGCGTCCCAAAAGCTTGGGGTGCTATTTCGTACAAGACATCTGTATACCCCAAGCCAACTGCTGACACTCTACAAAGCCCAGATTCGACCAACTATGGAGTACTGCTCACATATATGGAGTGCGGCACCCAAACATACCTTAATGCTTTTGAACACCGTGCAAAAACGAGCTATCAAGCTGATCAATGACCCCGCACTTACCCGTAGCTTGAATCGAAGAACTGTGGGCGATTTATTTCTCCTCTACAGGTATTATCACGGAAAATGCTCTGAAGAGTTGGCACCGTTTCAAAACCAAAACACACCAACATTTCCGCGCACTTGCCGCTTCTCGTGATAGGGATCTCCTTGCGAGTGCGCATACCCGTAAAAAAAATCCATATAGGAGAAAAACATAAAAAATTAAATATTGTTTTCTTGACAAACAATACAAAAACTCAAAATTAGTTATTGTTATGTTATTAATTTAGATAATATTGATTTTATCCATTTATAATATAATGAGAAGAAAAATATAGAAAAATGTATCTTAGCAATGTTAAGATTGCTATGATAATATCCAATTGGATTCAAGAATGACTTCAAAAATGTTTAAAAAAATATTTGTACATAAATCGAAAAAAATTTTAACCGTTGAGGGCGTAGTTTTATTCGGTTTGTGGGATCTTAGAAAGTCAGAGTCTACGCATTGACTAGGAACAAATGATCTTATAATATCTTTTTAAATAATGACCCCAAAAATATACTATATGTAATCAATTTTGCGTTAATATTTTAACCAATAGGTGTTGATTTACTATAACACACATATCCATCACAAAACAACAAAACCAAAAGGCATGTGTGGATTTTAACAAAAAATAAAATGATATTTTGTTTTTTTTAAATATTACCAAAGTAAAAAAAACAATTAAAAGTTTACAAAATATCTAAAATGTTCTGGTCACTAGAAAAAAAATTAATTTACCAAAATAATAAAAAGTTAAGTCATGGACTTTTTCCGTGTAACACAAAAACAAGATTAAAATTACATATCTGATAGATGATTGATGCAGATATTATCTGAAAACGATACTATTTGAAAAGACACATTTTATTTCTACTAAAGCAAAGTACAAAAGAGATTAAAGAATTACGGTATAGTTATCACTTATTACGCATAATTAAAAATTACAAAAGTTCTGTACACTTATAGATAGAACTGTGGCCATAACGCGATAGAGACACTGTCCAATGATGGTTATGCCAACTATGCACTTAGTTTTTATGGTAATTAGTTTGACGGGTAACGTTTTACAGAAAAAAAACAGTTGTTTGCTGTACACTAGAAATTTTTTTATACAAAGATTTTATTTACTTGATTTTAAATATACTCTTCCATTAAGATGTTTTTAATTTAAAACTTTCTAATTCAAATGAGACTTTTTCGTTAGTCTATAGGTGTTATCACTGCTAAAGCCAAAGACAGTGGTTTTATTTATAAAATTTCAAGACAAAAGAAAATATATAAATTTCATAATGTAAATATTACCAAATGACATAAAGATTAGCTTAAATGACTTATCAACCCTATAAAGTAAAAAGAGTAAAAATTTGATCATAAAATTTTGTAATGAAAGAAAATACTTCTTTATTCTGCTGTTCTTGTCTGTTTTTCCAATCTCTGATTATTTCTTGATATTAATATCTTTTTTTAAAATATCTCTGATAAAAATATAACGGTTTTCATTTGATATGGCATGACTCAAGGGTCGTCTACTCTTATGGTTGTATCTCCTAGGTTTTTTCTATTTCTATACCATTAAACACTAAATTTCTAAAAATCCTAAGTTTTAGTTACTATCTCAAATATTATCTAATTAACCTATTTTTAACCGAGTCAGAAAAATTGTCCAAATGTCTACGATAAAACCTGTTTTAAAATAATATCCCATCATCACTTCAACACAGGTTCCTGCAAAAACATATAGTGACTCTTGTATACCAAATCTAAATCATGTTTCGTCATAATAAAAAAAATAAGTAGCTGCCATTTTAAATTGAAAATTGTATTGTAAAGTATAAAATTTATTCAACGACAACGCTTTTGTCTCCCTAATTAGAAAACATATGAGACTGTGAGCTCAGCATTTCCGGTTACTGGCCAGATTCCTGAAATTAGAAGATCACAGGTGTGTATAGAAGAGTTTACTCCAAATCTTATGGTCAAATAAATTTTCCGGTCTATTGTTTACCCAGTATAACTCAAAAATGAGTTCTCGACATGACGAAATTGAAAATTACCTAGATCTCTTACTGGTATCTACTAGGTGTGACGTCACATTTTATTTGTTTCATAGGTAAAGTTTTACCTCTACCTTGAATAGTTTTTCCCTAATTTAAATTCCCATTTTTACAAAATTATTTGACTTGAAAGAAACCCAAAAATCCAACCCATATATTTTTCCGCTGTTGTAGACCAGTTCACCTGTAGACCAGGTAAGCTATAACGTGACGATTATTAATTCAGTAGTTTTCTTGATAAAGATTGGTTAAAACATTTAACTGACTATACCGTAACCCTATGTTTCAAAATTGAGTTACGATATTAGGAGATACGGCAACAAACAAAACGAATATAGACCAATTGAAAATTTTAATTATAGGTATACCATAGAAACACCCTCTCGAGTGAAAAAGAAAAATTTTCCCAATTTACTCCACAGCCTTCTTCTCATTTACTGGGGAGTTTAAAATCCAGCTAAAAACACTCATTCCATAAAAAAACATTTTATAAAATAATCTATACTATAATGATACAAACATCGAAAAAATTAGTTCACCCTCGTCTTACAAAAAAACAACAAAAGGAAAAGAAAACGCGACGATTCCACTTGGCGAATTATTATTGGTCTATTGTTTTATAACATTCCTTATACATCAAAAGATGCATAAATCAAACACAGATCCATTTTGCCATACCATATAGCCATATCAAAAATACGTTAAAAGAAAATTCTAGGACGCTTTAGTTCAAAAATACTTCCCTCTCATATATTTACTCAAAAGATAGAAATATAGATATATATAGAGAACTCAAAAATTACTAAACAATTTTAAAACAATTAGTTCTTAAAAACATTTAACTTGATGTTTTGGTCACTTACAACCCAATACAAAACAATACAAATTTTAAGTTAAAATGCTAAGGCGTTACTTAATTAATTTATGTTATATATGTCTATGTAATGATAGACAGGCTTACTTTTGCAATGTAAGAGAAAAAATATCTTTAGTGTCAAAATTGCAAATATTGAAATAAAAAAAACTTAAAAACTCAAGGCAAAGATTGTCCTTTTTGACATCGACGATCTAATCTAAAAACTCAAGAGAGAGATTGTTCCTTTTGACTTTCAGATTGATCTAGGATCTAGATTAATATTTTTTATAGGTTTTTCAATACGTGTGTAGCTTGAGCAATTACAAAAAAAAATTAAAGTTTTTGGCAAAGAATGGGTAGGGGATGAAATGTCAACTACCTCTAATTCAGAAAAATTTATCGTTTATTTAAACAACTACACTTTCCATTCCATTCCAATGGAAAGTGTCGAAATGGACGCAATAAGAAGATCAATGAGAATATCCAGAAGTAATCATATAAGAAATGAGATCATAAAAGAAAGAATGGGAATCGAGGGAAGCATAACTGATGACATCACTAAAAGACAACTGATATGGTATGCCCATGTACAACGGATGAGCGACGAAAAATTGCCAAAACAATTCCTAGAATGGCAACCAATAGGGCGCAGAAAAAGAGGGCGTCCTAAACTGGAATGGCAGCAGTCAATCCAAAGATCAATGAGTCAAAAAAAAACCTGACGGAAGATGACTGTCATGATCGAAGGAGGTGGAGAATAGGCGTCGGACAACGTAGAAAAACGTTCTAAACCGACATAGTAGTAGTAAACAACTACTGTGTAGAATAAGTCCAAGTACAGCAAAATAGTAATAACACATTAAAAAACAGTCTTTTGAAAAAAAGAAAGTAAGCTCTGATGATAATTGCATAAAAATTATTTATTTATTAAACAGGATAAGATAACAGTAAGTTAGCAAAAAAAAACAAATGTACTAAATCTTTTGGTTACCAAGATATTTACGCACGCAAGTTATTATCTCTGTGTGCAAATAACTTCAAACCCTTGAGATTCAGTGCTATTTACATATGCTAAGAATATCCTGGATGTATGTATCTATCCAACATTTTCTTGGAACACAAAGAAAAAACAAAAGAATACTAAAAAAGAAAGAAAACTTAAATTCGTTGGACACTAACACAATGTGCGGTCAAAACTATGAAATAGTTTGATTAACTGTGCAGAGAAAACTTAACTGAAAAATAATTTATTAACTTTATGCATATAATAACTAGTAAACGTGAGAAAACATTATGTTATTAGCACTTTTCAAAAAAAACATACAGTACGAAGTACGAAGTACGAAGTAGGCCTGGCAAATAGACCTTTCTTTTGGGCTACTTTTTGTTAGCAGTTGATAAAGATTACTATGATAAAAAAAATTACATTAACAGATAAAACAAATCAAAATTATCGAACGAACTCAAAACTTGAGAAACATTTTCACATATCTTTTAAATCTTAACCTGGACAAAAAAAATACTAACCAATAGGTTTAAGTTTTAGTAGTTGTTTTAAATAAAAATGAAGGTTTAAAGCTCAAATGACACGTTTAAGGTTAACAAAAATTGAAACAAAACTTCATAGCTAATTAGGTTTTAATTACTTCATGGTATAATTTATAAAAATGAAATCTAGTTTTTATACTCATATAGAATATATTGATTTAAAAAAAAAATTATAGAAATTTATGTAAGCGGTTTTCAGTAGCGTACTGTACACGCGGGTCTATTGTGTAACACTGTAAATTACTAATTTTTTTACGTTTTACACGACGTGGTAGAAACTCATGGTTTTGCCAATATACTTATATATTAACTTACTAGCAAAATTTTAAGAAGAAGAATGATCTAGATCTTACGAAAATGCACTGATCAACTTTAAAAAGTTTTTATGAAAAACTTTATATCATATAGATATCAAAATACCAATTTTTTTTAGTTTGTAAATATAAATCTTTTATATTTCTTTAATTTAACGCACAAAAATCGTCAAATGTGATGTGGTTACGAGAATATTCGGAATAATGTACATAAGCCATTATTTTCTAGATTTAGCTGGGCAACTCAAAATTTACCGACCGACCTTAGTGATATTTAAATCAAGGAACTGCATTCTTCTAACTAGATTTTTGTTTGAAAAATATTAATTGAAACCTTGTACCCATGAATGAAAAATCAAATATTGGATCCCCGTGAGCTTACAAGCTACCCACAGAAAAATATAAGAGAAACAAAACTTTTTTGATTTATAAATTCAATATCATAGTTTAATTGATAGATACTGTAAAACGTTGTGTTTACTATGCGTCAGGCGCAGATCTACGGGAGGGGAAAAAGGTGAAATTTCCCCCACAAATCTTAAACTATGTTTAATTTTGACAAACAGAATACACTGGTCTCGTCACTATACAAAATAGTTTTATGCAATATTTATTATAGTATTTCCTTCCCCAAATAAAGTTCCTATGGTGCGCCACTGTTATGCGTACGGACCAACGAAGTAGGTAATGAATAGAGGCTCTCTACAAAACGTTTTTTCCCCAGATGTGTTTGTTTTAAAAATTCCAGACCATTTCTTTGTGTGTTTGAATTAATAGAAAATGGGCTCTATACAAAACGAGCCATGTGTTTTTCAAAATTATGAAGTGGTCTATTTATAGCCATTATAATGGCCCACACGTTTGAAATTGGTAATAAAATAACGAAAATCTAAAATTTCAATGTAGGCCATATTTGTTAAGAAAAAATCTTTATTATACTTAAATTGATTTAAGCAAATATACTGGGTATTTTTTTGGACACGTATCTATGTACTTGGTACTTGTCATTACCAATTTATAATAACTTAAAGTTTTTAGCAATTAGCGAAAGCTAATGAATTATCAAAATATTCTATATTTGTTTTACCCTACTCTCTTTATAGCGAATGGTAGACTTTTCCAACAGATTTTTGTTTTGGATTTTGTCACGCGATTCTTGCGATAATTATTTGCAATAATTTTCAGTGGTTGGTTTTGTTTTTCAAAACAGTTTATTTGCTTGAAACAATACACTTTAACACTAATTATTACACTAGTTAAGTCGTTCAACTAATTTATGTCTGGGTTCCTTACTACTAATCCTATCTAATGATTATTAACCAAAGGGTTTTATATTTGTTGTTTGATTTTAATTAATTTTATAATTAAGTTAGCTTATTGGTTATGTATAACCTATATTTCCATATTTCCATATTGCGTTTTCCCTTTAACCAGTCTTTAATTATTCAATGGGAATTATGATATATTTATTTTAATAATTATTATTTATGTTAAATAATATTATTTTTAAGATTATGTATAAAATTATTACTAACTCAAAATACACGAGTTTTTATTTTAGGAAAAATATCAAATACCTTTATCCAATTTCCAAGGTCAAGTCAAATTTAGAAAAATAGATTGATTTATCATTATCTTTGATTAAATTTTAGAAACAATTATTAGTACTTCTCTTATACAGCATAGAAAAGGTGCTATTAAGCAATCGTTTTAGCTTTTCTGGTGGTTTGGGTTACACCTACATATTACATCAAACATGGTACTTTGATCTTATCGAATTTATTTATTTAATTTGTTTACATTTTTAGTTATTTAAAATATGCTACTTAATTTTGCATATCTTTTAATAAAAATCAATAATGTACTATATAGTCATAAAGACATGGACATGACCTGTAAACTTGGTCTTTTTCATAAAAATTACAAGAAAATATCTTCGAGCTTTAAACTAATCAAAACGATTTCACTGTCACCAACTATGGTGACAACAAATTATCGTTGTAAAACAAAAAAAAACGGTTACGAAAAATCTTTACTGTGTTAGGACATTGATTTGTGGCTTTCTTTAGCCTTATGCAATAAAAATGCAATGAGATTATGTTTTTTTTTTCAAAAATTACTGTATGGCTTTACAAAATATTATTTCATTTAAGACATGGTCGATAGCACCGAAACATTTGTTAAATCAATCGTCTTTCTGTCAAACAAATGTATTGTAAACTGGAGACCTTGGGGAAAATAATAAATATAAGTAGTGGTAGAACCACAAATGAGATGGGCGCACAATTTGAAGAAACATGCGGGAACTAGATGGATGAGCACGGCGTCATACAGAAAAGAGTGGAAGATATTGGAGGAGGCCTATATCCAAAGATGGATCGAAAAAGGCTAATTTTTTTTTAAAAGGTTTAATGTATGTACTGTTAAAATTACCAATGCAAAACTTGTTTAATTGTGCTAATAAATACCCAACTCAAAAATACGGTCAAAAAATTATGTTTTCTGTCTACTGTGTTCTGTGGTAACTTGTGAATGTCACACACATTATGCACAGAAAGTGAGATCTTCAATCTTGTTACTTAGACAATAAAACTAGTGGTAGTTCTTATAAAAAATAATGTTTAATTACAACTTGTGCAATGTCAATCACTGTTCTAGGTGGCATTTTAGTGTAAAATACAGATGATAAAATAAAATATTCCTACAAGGACTTTATAAATAAAAATTTTGACTCGATTTAAAATATGTACTGAGATAAACGCTTATGGGCAGTTCTCAATAGGTAATATAGTATTTTATTAAGTTTAGTTAACGTGTTTTGACTTTTAAGTTAATTGGTGGATAATTTATTTACTTTTTTAGTAAAGTTATTATTCATTACAATGACATACGAATAAAAAAATAGGATGAAACTCTCTCTAAATAGGCTAAGTTGTGTTTTACAGATGGTAACTAGTAAACCGATATGGATGCCATTTTTATTTTTTCTACAAAATGGTTTAGTTTTCTGTTAGGTTAACGTCTTGATTTTTGAAAATATGAAAAATAACGTAAATTTTTCGCTAAAGGTGGTTATTTTATTCCTTTGATTTAAAATAGGTCGAATTTTCTTAATATCCTTTCTTAGGATATAACTTTTAGGTTTTAATTTCAAAGGTGTTAATATTTTATAAGATATTTAAGGGTGATAAGTTAATTTATTAACATAAATAGTTAATTACCTAATTACTTCGCATGTAGCGGATTAATTCCTTTAAGGGTAAAGATAATGATTTCTCTTTAAGCAAAAATAATTTTTATTGTGATTTTTCCCAAAATATTTTTATTATGCTACATCTACATAATACCCTACCTAGAGACAAAATTAGTTTACGACAAAAAAGTTTTTGTCCAGACAATTTAGTAGGCTCTACCTGAATCAAAGAAAATTGAATGAAGGGTTCTACAATGGGTTTTTCCATTTCATAATATTTAATTAGGTATACCATTTTGCAAAAATGGCTTGACAATAACTTACGATAATAAACGACAATATACTTTTTAATTTGATTAAAAATATTATAAAACGAAATTCACTTGATTACCTACATGTTAGTGAAAAAAATAATAATAAAATAAAGTCTCTCTTAAAAAAAACAAAAAAATATACAGGAGATTGTTTTTTCACTCACTTTACTTAAAACCTGTAAATTTGCAGATAGTGCTGATAATATCCAACTTTAAAAAAAAATCTAATTCTCTTTTATTAAAAGAATAATATGTCATAAGAAAATTATAAAGCAAAAATAGTTCGACAAGTACGTCGTTTTAAAGAATGCTATATTTGAATGTTATGTTTTGTAACATAAAACGTAAATTTTTATTTTTAATTTGATAATAATTGTATAGAATCGATTTTTGCTGTGGCTACATTTATTTAGTCCATGGTTTTAACAAATTAGTCCTTTTAAAATTTTGAAAGATTTACTTGTGGACCTTATAATAAAGACATTTCTCATAATCGACAAAGTTGTTACTGAGATACAAAGAAATCAGTCAGTCACGTTTATTTTCCAAAAAGAAACTTGTGTGCAATTTGAAAAAAAAATACATTTTGAAAATCTGGAAATATAAGAATATAAAATTTGAAAATACTTCGTGATTGCTTACTGATAGTTTGAACTTGTGGTAAATCTCAATCATATATGTATGATATAGAGAGTACAAAAATCACAAAATGACAAAAAAAAATCTATCACATATTCTATACAAGATATTGCTAGTAGCTAGGTCTGTTTTTTAAGTTTATCCTGGCCAGACACTTTACAACAGTCCTGTAGCACAAATTTATAAAATATGAAATTGCCATAATGATTGCAAATAGACTATAGCAGAGCTATGCTACCCACACTTGCATGGAAAAAGTAGTTAGAAATTATATGTAAGTTATGATGCAATATTAATGGAAAATTACTTGAGATTAATTAATCACAACATTGTGGATACTTAGATGGTCAAATAATTTGGCTTAGGTACTTTTTGCTAAATGAAGTTTTAGGTATTAAACAAAACAATAAAACCAAAATAAAGTAAAAATATCGATATCTATAAAGAAAAAATATTTATAAAAAACAATTTTATAATGACTTAACATACATTTTTGTATTATTCATACAAAATATGTTATTAAATATTAATAAAAAAGATTTAATGGTACAAAAAAACAAAAAAAACTGTTATTAATGCAATAAAATAAATAAAAAATATCCTTCCTTAGTTATATTTGATGGGTGTCTTCAAAAAAATCAGTGGTTTGTCAGAGGAAGGGTTGGCAATCATCGTTTCAGCCAACTGATCAAAAATAAAGAGTTGCATACTTTTTTTTATGTGTTTTTAATAAAAGATTTTTAAGAAATTCAGCTAGAAAAACAAAAGCTCCTTAAGTTTCTACATAATAGGCTTTTAATAGCAAGAGAATGATAAGTTTAATAAGACTTTATTTTAATAACACTGTGCTACAATTAAGATAAAATGATGGACTCTTTTATCCATTTTGTTTAAATAATGTTTTGATGGAAAAATTTTAAAGTTTACCAACGAGTTTTGGAGTTATAACTCAAATCTAGAGTTCAGTAAAGCTTTATTAAGGCAAAGGGATCAACCAATCGCATGCTGGAGAGTCCGTCCTCCAGATAGAGATAATGTAAGCATTTTGTTTGCTGGCATATTCGGATAGTGTTTAACTTAACTTTTCAATAAAAAATATTCTATCAATTTATCTTTTCAAAATTTAAAGTGATCTTATATCTAATAGAAAAATTGTCATGACATTGACATTTTCCTTGTATTTACTGTTTCAAGGACAAAAAAAATAAAAATATTTAAAAAAAAATACATAAAATAATTGTAATACAGATTATAACGTTAGTAAATTAAACAACGAAAAACAGTTATGGCACATCTTCCAACAAATTAGTTTTGGTTTTCAAAAAGTAGACAAGACTATTTCTTTTTAAACGAAAAAATTTCCTTTAGTTTTTTTTCAACAAAATACTACCAATGGGTTAACTAAAGTACTACTGAATTTTTTTCAAACTTTCAACATAAAATTTTCACAAATTTTCCAAAATTTTCCAAAATTTTCCCAAATTTTCCAAAATTTTTTCACAAATTTTCCAAAAACTAAATTACCCTGAACTACTGGCACCACTTTGTAACAGGCGGACAGTGTGACAGTGGTACTGTCACCTCAAGTGGCCAAGGCTTAAATGTTGTGAGCTACCAACTTAGGCTATAACTTATATAAATTATAAAAAGATTAAATGTTACTATATGTTATTAAATTTACACGATCTCGAAAGGGAATTTGACGGTCCTTGGAGGAAAAGTATGCTATTAATGTTTTTCTCAAATGTAAAAATAATGTAGGATAATCATACATACCTTTTCAATTTTCTTCTTGTAGCTTCACACTTTCACTTCTTATATTTATTAATTGAATATCAACTTTTACAATCTATTAAGCTTTTGTATTAAAATATTTATACTTCTTAAACTTTTAGGCTTTATAAACCTTTTGTATATTTGTTGTAAATATATATATTTATCAACATTTTAAACGTTGATTGAATGAGTGAAACTATTCAATCAACTGTTTAATTTACGTAATATTACTGTTTAGGTTTGGGATATATTGTTGATTAAAGATGCCCATTTTAGGGCAACGAATGGTTTGTATTTTGTTGTTAAAATAAACCATAAAACAGATAAAAACATTACTTCAAAACACTGGAAACAGCATTAATTAAAAGCTTTAAAATTAATAAACTCCAAAAGAAAAGAGTAAAATAATTATGAATATTAAAGTTAACAGTTTTATATAATGTTAAAATAATTGATAAATTTCCCCAGTTGAAATAAAACCCCCCTTAAGAAGTGTGAACGTAAGCTTAACGAACAAAGCAAAGCGCAACTAAAAAGGGAGCTCCCTCCCGACTTTCGAAAGTTTCAGTACCCTGCTTTCTAGGCATTCTTAGCTTGCCGCCAGCTGATTGGTCTAAAATGTAAGCTTTCTTTAACGGTTTGCTTATCCAAGAGAAGCCACGCTGCTCTACAGACATTCTTGGCATTGGCGAGAAAGACAAAGAGACAAAATACCACCGCAATTCAAAGATGCATGGACTCAGAAAATCGATAAAGTTAAAATCATACAGTGTGTTTTTTTAAAAGTTGAAAATAGTTTAGCTAATTTGTTTCCAGTTACAAAATATGAATTATTTTGATGTTAGTGGCCATGACATATTAGCCGAATACAACTTTTATTCAAATACAGCGAACCTGAAAATATGCCAAAAAACAAGTCGATATAAATTTTACTTAATCTTAACCTAGTCTTGCAGATAATTAATGCTTGTTAATGTCAAAAACAATATTTAATGAAAAATATTTAAAAACTTATAAATGGCAAAAATACCATTTATATTCAAATCCCGTTTTGTTACACATGCTATCTCTCTAAATTCTCTCCTACCTTTTCGTTTCTCTTTCTTTTATAGGGTTTTAGTTTCAGTTTCAGCTTCAGTTTAAGTCTCAGTCACAGATTCAGCTTCTAGCACCCCTATGAACCACCTACTACCTTTGAGTAACTCGTACTGTTGCAATCTACCTCAACAATTGGACGTTGACCCATGACTTCGAGGAACCTGAGCTTTTGACAGAAAAGCTTTTATTATTATGCTTATTATTTCACGATAATTAACTTTGTTTAATTATTATTTGTATTAATTGCGTTACCTTACATTTTTCTTGATTATTATGTTTGATATTTATTTGATTTACGATTTATTGTGCGTAAGTCGGTTTATTTTGTACATATCTGTACGTTTCCTTAATTAGACTAATTAGGTAATGATCACAGGGTTTAAGTTGATCAATTAATTAATTAGACTTTTGTTTAGTTATTATTAATTACGTTTCATTCAGTACATTGGTACTAGACAATTCTCACCAATGATTTGCGATATTTTGCAGTCTTTCTAAATTCATTAGAATCGGTTCAGTCCTTATGCGCTATGTCCTGTGCTTACCATTAAAAGGCTAGATTTAAGTCACCCCCTGTGAGCAAAAGGTGATCACCATTTGACTGGGTAAATTGCTAAGGTAAGGTTATTTACTTTTAGAACATTAACCCATCCCAACTTTGCATAATGTCTAATTTATTAATTATGTTTACTAATTAATATTTTCATAATTGGCGACTATACTATCGCGATTGTTGAGTACTTTCTGAGTTTGTATTAATTCGAATTATGTGAAAATAAACTGCGATTTGTCTAGTATTTTTCTAGCTTTCTTTTATACACTTTATTTAGTTAATATTGAGCTTAAATGAGTTTATTGTTTATTTTGAAGCTTTACTGGACAAAAGCTTCTGGCGCTCGAACCTACGGCATTATATTTATCCCTAGCTCTCCGCAATAGTGAACTAGCTCTTTTACGCGCTCTTACTGTGTCCTTCACAATTTAGACGCCAGTAATTAGGCCTAAAATTAATTCATTATGTGTTTTGGTTATTTTATTATAATTTTTGATGAATTATTTTAATTCATCCCCAACTTACTTCTACCCTTAGAAGAGCGTGGCACCCTAGTGTAAAAGTAATTTATTTCTTTTATTAATTATTTAAACACATGTTTTAGTAAAATGAATTGCTAGATTTTTATGATATTAAAAAATATCGCAGATTTTGATATATATTTCTAACTTAAAATGTTAAGGGTATATTCTCTGTCCCGTCCGTTATCAATTTAATATTGTATATTGCAGTAAAACAAAAGAATCAATGAAAAAAATATTCATAGATCTCAATGGTTCTCAAGACGTGTTAATTGGTAATAGATGTTAGAAATTTACAAAATATAAAACATAGAACTTTAAATATAATGAAACGGAAAAGTTGACAAAATAGTGTCCCGTCCGTAATCGTGGAAGGGCTGTATACTTATATACATGGTCCAGCAAAATAATCTCCCACATTAAATACGCCATTGTAAATGCTATTAATATTCAATTTTTTTAACTGAAATCGTATTATACCATTTGTTTTTATTAAGTTTTGAAAATTACAATGGGACGGCCATTTGTTTCGGTACACAGTCGAAGCTGAAAGTTAAACTCGTGCAGTAACTTAAAAGCGATATTCCTGTAATTCCTTGGCATATTGTTGCTTTCAATTCGTCAATGGTTCGGGAATAGTTAGATATTCCCAAAGTGCGAAGTGAGTACGAAAAGTTTTTTGTGTCGTAATCACAGATTCATTACCTACTTTTGATATATGTCTCGATAACGAAAGCATGATGGCAAGGAAACGGCAAGCCGCGAGCTACCAACCGACTACGCTAAGCGTCCCTCTTTTCAGCGATTCGGGCACATTAGCGGTACAAAATATGGGAAAACGACATTGCAGCTTCACTTTAATCTAAAAGGCTTACTTTACATTTTTTTAACCACCCATTAATACCTAGTTAATATAGGTTAAGGGTGTTAATTTATATAATGTTTAATTTAAATACATTTTTAAATCATCTAGCTAATACTAAGCTCTTCAAAATTTTCCAAATCCACTAGTTCTTATTTTTCATGAAAAAACAATTAAAAACGTTTCCTATTATAGAAAAATAACCTATATTTGCAACATTATTTTGTATAAAGCATTGTAAAAGTATACATTATTAAATTAAGTTAATGTAGATAATATAAATATTCTCTAGGCACTAATAAAAATAAATTTACTGCATAATATTCGTCAAAGAGTCCAGTCTTTTTTTAGCTAGAAAATTAGCCTCTCAAGGAAATTTATGTACCTAAGTCAATGGGAAACAAACTTTTAAACCTTAGATTGAATAAAACTTCCTTAGTGTGTTTAAGTGTTTTTAAGAAAATTGAGCGTTGATATAAAATAACTCATTCTTATCTGCGCCCAGCGTTTAAATTTAAAACTATGTAATTCACGAGTAAAAAGAGTTTTTTGGTGTTAAAATTTAATTTGATAAAAACTATTCAAAACACCATATTATAATAGATGTAACTTGATTGAACAACGTTTGGATTGATAGCTATGAGCATCCGGTATACAATAATTTGATAATCCATCCTGTAGCTTAGAGACAAACTGCGCAAGCGTTATATTCTTTTAAATCCCCCTGTAAATGTTTAGTACAAGAGCACAACGTTGTAGAAGCGCTGATTCTTGTACGGCACCCCGGTATATTGCGCCAATTTAGTAATGAAACTCCCACCGTGTAAGTGTCTGGTCTATCTCTGTCATTCGTCTATGGTTACAGCTTTCGAGCTGCCCACGGAAAAATGCAAGAGAAACAAAATCTTTCTATGCCCGCTTAGCCACGAAAATTTATTGTTTTCTTTATTCACGGGTACTAAACTTTACGTTTGAGAGTGTTTTAGTTTTAATTTTATTTTGTATTCTGAACCGCTAGAAATTCCACTTTATTTTCCAATTGAATGAAAAGTTTTTTCAAAATTCACTTGAGAGTTTTTGGACTTTGGAAAATCCACGATCCACGACTTCTTCATTGGTTTGAGTTAAACAGCTGGTTTTGTTTGTATTTTTGTTTTCATACTGAGCCAATAAAACGTTTGAATTCAACACAATTTTTCGTTTACCAAGCAATTTGGGTTCCGACCGCTACATTTTATTTTACGTATTTTTAATTCGTCTCTTACCTCGTTTTATTTGAGAAAACTGAGTCTTTAAAACGAACTAGTCATTTTGAACTGATTTTATAAAGTTTTACATTGTATTTATCATAGTCTGTTAATTAATTACAAAGTTTTCACATCACTTAATAAAACACTGTCTAAGGAACGATTGAGCACTAAAATTCTATAATAAAGGCCTAAAGCACTGTAATAAAATAACCGAAAACAGCAGAGTACAATAAAGCGTGTGTATTGTGATAAATTTTTTGATAATTGGCTGACAGTTTCGAATTTTAAGAACAACTGTATTAATAATGCCGCCTTTATTAAAGCAAACTAAATGACTAAATTTATAAATTCGACATTACTATGTTAGTTTTGAAAGATCAACTATCAGTTTTTAATGGCAAACTGTCAGATTACTGACACTGACTTATTGCAATAAGTCCCTATTTTGCGGCCATTCTGATTAATAAACCATGATATGATAAGAATATATTTGAATCAAAGTGAGACCATCTATTTATTGAACGTTACGAAAGTAAAATTAAAAACAGTATTATAACAAAACCATTTCATTAAAAAAAAACCAAGTATGCGAAAATGGTATTCTGTAAATTGAATTAAGGTAAAAGTAAAGCCAAGTTCTCTGATAAATTTCAAAATAAAAAGTTCTTACTAGTTTGGTAATGTTTTTTTTTTTTAAACTTTGCTATTACAGCCAAACTTCTTTAGGTTTAATTTAGCACTGTGCCTTAGAGTCATTTGCAGCCGTAATAGCCAAATTTAGAAAAACATTTCCAAACTAGTAGAACCTTTCATTTTGAAATTTATATTAGAGAATGGCTTTACTTTTACCTTAATTCTTTTTACGGAATACCATTTTCGCGTACTTGGCTTTTTTTTATATTAAATATTTCTGTTATGATTTCACTCCTTTTTTAAAGGATTTGGATAATATTTAAGTTTTAAAGTAGTAAAATAAGTAGTAGGCTGAAGCGGGTGCTGGACAACTTTTGAGGAGGGAATGACCTTGACGGTCATTGCGTTGTTTGATGTAGAGACGAATAGTCTGAGTAGTATTTTTGACCTTGAAAAGTTGTGAAGGTCATTATGTTGACCTTGAATGACCTTGACGATCGTTGCGTTTTTATATGTAGAGACGAATAGTGCGAGTAGAATTTTTGACCTTGAAAAGTTGTGAACTTCGTTATGTTTTGTATGTAGAGACGAAGAAATGTCCCTGAACGACCTTGACCTTGTCTGACCTTAAGCACAAAAATACCTCTATCTTTGACTCTGATTTGTTTTACACTTTTGAAAAATGTACATTATCCCCACCCTAATAATTGTATTTAAACATATAAAAAGGAAAAACAAACCCACTTGAAGTATTAGTAGATTTCTGTATCTCAACGTGTCAAATCACTCTCTAAAATAAAAATAAAGAAAAAATAGTTTAATTTGTGGAAAAACAATAATTTAAAGGTAATAATATGGATATTTCAAAAACCGAAATTGAACAAATAAATTTCGAAATAAACAATGATGCAAAACTTCAATTAAGATCTTTAGATTCATTAAAAGTTACTACCACATATGTTATTAATGAAATGTGCACCATTGATACCTGTTTTGGAAAATTTGTTTTAAGAACACTGGCTGAAGATGCTGATGTATTTAAAACGTTTTTACCAAAACGTTTGCTTAAATCAATAGATGATGATTTTATCGATCTAGTTAATAAAAGTAATCAAAATACATACATACATACATACATACATACATACTCTAACCTATCTGGGGCAAAGTGAACCCACATACATCGGTGCAAAACGTAAATCCTTATTTGAATCTGGAATATACTAAATTACCTTAAAATTATTGTGTGTTAAAATATTATCCTTAAAGTATTAAAAATATCAATCGTTTGGAAGCACAAATTCACGATTTACGATTCTGGTTATTTGAGAAGTCTGACAAACTGATGGGTGACCCTTTACTAAAAGATGTAGTTTGAGCAAATAATTTTATGGATGGTGTCATTCAATGTCAAATATTTTTTATGGGTACCCAAACACTTGAAGAGTTTTGTAAAAACATGAGATGGCTGAATTTATTGTATCTTCTGAGGCCATTGGAAGACATTCCACTTGAGTTACTCTTTCCACCGCTCGATGAAGATGAAGAAAGTGGATTTAGTGATAACGATGATTAAATATAAGACATTTACCAAAAATGTGTATTTATAATTAGTTTATGGTTAAACAAGAAAATTATGGATGTAGTTTTAAATTTATAAAAGCTGTAATAAAATATATTATAATAAGAAAGAAGAACTATTTTTTAATTGGATTTGTTTTATTGCAATATTATTTTTAATAATTATTTTGATCTTTTTTTTTACAAAATTTTATAATAAAGTAACAATATTAGTATAAAATACAAAATAAATATATTATAAAAATTAAGGAAGTGTAAAAAACCTATATTGGTTTTCATTTGATGTGAGTTTTAAAAAATATATTAAAATTCAAATATTTTTTAAACGATATCCGATTTATTTATCCATGAATTATTTCTATCTGTAAAACCTCACCACTTAACAAAGTATTGCTCCAGTTTATTACACTTCCTTTTCTTAATAATTTTCTCCACTTAATATATTGATGGCACGCTGGTTTTCTGTAGCTCCATTTCATAAAAAGCACCAAGTATAGGTTCTCCATCAACACTTTCTATTTCATAAGTGGGTGGATTCGTTATATTTACTTTTACAATTTTAAATTGTTCCGCTGACCACGATGGTGTGTACCCTTTTTCAAAAATTGACTTATATTTGCTTATAGGAACTACGTCTCCAACTTCGAATTTAATTTTTTTAGGTACAATTTTTATATTTTTAAATGCGGTAATTTTAGTGGTGGGTTTCACATCAATTGGTCTCATTTTAATAGTTGTGTGAATTGTTTTATTGTATTTATCAACAACATCATGTAAAATATGAAACCACTTATAGCTTCCTAATGTAGAGAATTCTTTATAAAGATTTGTTTTTAAAGTTTTGATTACTATTTCCACAATGGCTGCCTTCTTTACACTGTATGTGTGGTAGTGATTTACAGACTTCTTTTTCACAAGTGCTTGGAAGTGTTTATTAAAAGATTACGTTGCTTGATCAGATTGTATGTTATGGGGGTAATAACCAGCTTGCTCAAAAACACCCCTCATTGCTGCACATATTTCAAGTCCTGTTTTATTTTTTATTGGTCTAGCCTAGACAAATTTAGAAAAGCAATTTATGCATACTAAAATGTATCTATACCCCAAATTATATTTTGATAATTGTTGTATTTCAGCTAAATCAATCTGCCATAGATCCTTAAAACCTTTTATTAAGGTTTTTCTTCGGAGGAAATTTATCCTTGCAGGTTTATGTAGCTCATTAACCACTTGAAGTTTTTGATCACTAGCCATCTTTAAAATAAATACTTTATTTTTTCAATGCAAATGGGTGTATGATATTCTGTGCGTCCATCTGACCAAATTATTGGTTCCATAGGGGATTCAATTGGCTGATGTTTGAAAACATTTCTTTCTATGGTACTCAATCTCCCATGTAAATTTAACAATAGTTTACCACTTGCCGATTGTTGCATTTTTATTTTTTCATTAGCATAGATTTCTAAATTGATTTTTACTGCATAAACAGATTCTGCTATAGCTAGCTTTAGTTCTTCAACTAGTTTGTTTATACGATTTTCCAGAAAGTCTAGATTGATAGCGTCTTTATGATCCACAGCATCTGCTATATTACATAAACGTTTGTTCTCAATGTCGAAATCATTTTTAGCGGTCAACTTAAAACTATTACCCTTTAATCCTATTATATATGTAATTTGGGAAGTTTGTTTTATACGACCAAACTTGTGGTAGGTGGTAGACGCTTTTACTCATTGGGCGTCGACCGGTGAGATACCACCATGCCAGAACTGAGTAGCGCTAAGTGGTATCAGCACGTTCCGCTACTGCGCTGGCAGTCCGGTTCCAACAATGAGTAACAGATAGCATGATGGCGCCTCCAGGATCAAGATATTCCGGAGGTAAAATACCCGACCACTCGGATCTCCGGGCGTCGGGTGATCCTGGGGGTCCTTCATGCAAAGATATTAAAAGAAGACCAAAAACTCAACTCAGAATTGATTTTAGCAATATAAGAGGATTAAGTACCAACATGAATTCAGTTCACCAACATCTTGAAGAACAAAGACCTGACATCCTTGTTCTCACCGAAACTAAAATCAGTTCTGCAACACCTATTGTGAGCTATCTTTATCCCGGCTATGACCTACACCACCGATTTCGAAATCATTTTGGGATCTGTGTGTACATTAAAAATGACCTTTCATGGCATCGAGAAGAGAAGCTAGAACCAGCGAACCTCGATATCATATGGCTAAAATTCACCTTAAAGTCATCGACCAAGTTCATCTGCTGCCTCTACCGACCGCCAAGTAACACCGAGTACCAAAAGTTTTTCGCGACATTATCCGAAAACTGTGATAGTATACAGTCTAACTATCCACATGCGGAAATTGTTTTTTTAGGCGATTTCAACGTCCACAATATACCCTGGCTAAAACACCACAACAAAACAGATAATAAAGGCAGGGAAGCAGAAGCTTTTGCCATAAGTTGTAGTCTAACGCAGCTTGTCGATGAACCTACCCGTATCTCAGAAAGGGGTGAATTTGCAGCGCTTTTAGACTTGTTCCTAACTACAAATCCTGACTTATACACAATTCAAGTAGATCCCCCACTTGGTTCATCCGATCATAAACTTATAAGAACAAAGTGCGAAATGCTCATACCACCAAGCCAACAATCACTTCCTCGTAAAATGTGGCACTATAAATCGGCAAAATGGAATCAGCTTAAACAGTTTTACCTGGATTTTCCATGGCAAGAGGTTTACTTTAAAACAGCTGATCCCACTATTTGCTGTAATGAAATAACAAAAGTAATCTTATCTGGAATGGATGCATATATCCCACATACAATAAAACGCAGAGCAAATGCAAAACCTTGGTTCAACGGCCAGTGTCAAACGGCATCCATACCACCACTTACAGATAAAAATACTCACTTAGCCACAACATCAGAGGAAAAAGCCAATATGCTGGCCAAAATCTTTTCCTACAACTCAAACTTAACAGTGCCAAATGGAAAAACTCCACCGTTCATTGGAGGGTTTCCCACAGTATGCCAGAGGTACCCTTTTGTCACAGAGAAATACGAAAATCCCTTAAAAAGTTGGATACAAACAAAGCAATGGGTCCAGATGGCATTCCCGCGATAGTACTCAAAAATTGTGCTAACGAACTCACCCCAACTTTCGCTAAATTATTCAATTTATCTTACAGGCAAGGAGTATATCCATCATCATGGAAGTCTGCTGCAGTACAACCTATTCCAAAGAAAGGAAAAAAGACAGATCCGTTAAACTATAGACCAATTGCTCTACTTCCGGTGATATCAAAAATAATGGCAAGAGTTGTGAACAATCACCTTACCAAGGACTTGGAAAAGTACAAAATTATCAACGACAAGCAATACGGATTTCGAAAATATAGGTCAACTGGCGATTTACTTACATACGTCACTCACTTATGGCAAAAAACGATTGAGTTACGGGGCGAAACAAGAACAATTGCCTTAGATGTATCAAAAGCAATCGATAAAGTCTGGCATGAAAATCTGCTTAACAAGCTCAAAGCAATGGGGTTGTCGCCGAAACTTTGCACTTGGTTTAAAAGTTACCTTAAGGATAGATCCATTTATTTTGCACTGGATGGCCGGAACCCCAACTCTTACCAAATAAATGCTGATGTGCCACAGGGAGCAATCCTTTCGCCAACACCTTTTCTGATTTACATAAATGACCTCATAGATAAAACAGTAAATCCACTTTATTGCTTTGCAGATGATGGCAATGTAGTCTCCTGAGTCATACCACCCACTCAGTGTCTATTCGCACGTGGATTCCATCATCTTAGACTAACTCAAATATCGCAGATAAATAACGACCTGGAGGTAATAGAGGACTGGGGCAACAAAAACCTTGTACAGTTCAACGCGCAGAAAAACCAAGCAGCCCTGTTTTCAAAAAAGGCCAGCACCGGTGAGCCAAACATTATGCTATCTGGAAGTGCTGTCACATTGCAGAGCCAGTTGAACATCTTAGGAGTCACTGCAGAGACCAACATGCCTTGGCACAGTCACGTGGCAGATATAGCTAAAAGGGCGTCCCAAAACCTTGGGGTTCTATTTCGTACAAGACATCTGTATACACCAAGGCAACTGCTGATACTCTACAAAGCCCAGATTCGACCAACTATGGAGTACTGCTCACATATATGGAGTGCGGCACCCAAACATACCTTAATGCTTTTGAACATCGTGCAAAAACGAGCTATCAAGCTGATCAATGACCCCGCACTTACCCGTAGCTTGGATAGTCTCGAACATCGAAGAAGTGTGGGCGATCTATCTCTCTTCTACAGGTATTATCACGGAAAATGCTCTGAAGAGTTGGCACGTATGATCCCCCCGGGAGTAGCACCTACTAGGCGAACACGTCAAACAGACGGTAACCATCAATTTACTGTCAAAATAGAGGCACCAAGAACAGCATCGCTGTGGAATAAAATCCCTGCGACAGTTTTCCCTGCAGGTTACAACCTGAACCGTTTCAAAACCAACACACACCAACATTTCCGCGCACTGGCCGCTTCTCGAGCGTGATAGGAATCTCCTTGCGAGTGCCCTTAACCGTAAAAAAAAATCGTGTTCTTTACACCTCCCATGTCAGATAGTAAATGAACAATATATGCTACAATCAAAAAGTGAGTCCTAATATACAACCCCTTCCCTTCTTCTCTTAATTCTTCAATTACAGGCAAAATTTAACCATCATGACCAGTATGCCCAGCCATTTTTGAGCTCCATAATAATCGCAAGCGACTAACTTATTCTTTAGCAGTATTTCAGTATACATAGTTTACTTTATTTTTATTGAATTTTTTGAGATTTGAAATTTTATTTCTGGTAATACCAGAACCTTCTTTACTTCTACCATGTTTCGGTGTTAGAAGTGGTTTTATAAAATTTGTAAATTTTACAGATCGGCTGCTATTTACCCCATATATCTTATTATATTCATTGTACTAGGCATTTGACAAATTAAGTATTTGCTTATAATCGCTGAGTGCTTTTGGGCTAATGTCACCAATGTTTGACACATTTGGTTTTTAAAAAAATAACAAATCATATAAATCACGATGGGCAAAAAATGCCCCAATCAAATTTTTTTTACGCCAAAAAGTTATTAGTTTATTTGAAAATTTTATTGTAGCATTACCTGTCTGAAAATTATCATTGTTGGAATTGTACCTAACACCCATAGATAGATGGGTTTGATTTAAGCCCCTCCATATAGATTGTAGGTAGAGAATTTAAATCTTCCCCTATATCTTTTCTCAGCGATTCATCCATAGCTTCATTGTTGACACTCTTTTTAGGTGATAAATGAGAACTAGCATCTGCATTAAATGATTTTTGACTTTGATTAGAGTATCAAGATATTGGTGTATCCGGCAAGGGTGGTGGAGCTGAGGGGTAAGATCCATGATGAGATTTATTTCCACCATCACCATCTTCCGAATCATCAACCATAACATTGACTGCAACTCTCATTGCTTTGTTTGCTTCCACAACTATCAAAGGTGTTGTTAAATTACTACTTGTTCTTTTTACAATTGCTGCAGTTTTAAAATCTTCTGAAATTTTTGACAATGGTTTTGAGATGGGTTCATAAAATTTCTCAAGATTTGTTTGATTTTGCGATTCTTCATTTTTTTTTTTAATTTAAATTTTGTTCTTACTGCATCAGTCATAGCAACAAGATCACATTTTAAATCGATCGATCGGTCGATCGAATTTGACATATTTATAAATAAGATGTTTGCAGTTGTTCGTTCTAAAAGCAACTAAAGTTGTTGCTACACATTTATTAAACATACATGTAACTATCAAATCCTTTTCTACATCTACCATTGTTTAAATCTGCATGTTTAACAATAACTAGTTTACCATATTTATCGTCCCAACATTTTCCTCAGATTTCTTGAAACTTAGTAAAAGTAAAGTCTGGAGAAACGGGATCTAAAAAAATATGTCGCAGATTCATTTCATCTTGTTTAAATACTATTATGAAATTGGAATTATCTCGAAATAGTTGTTTTGGCACTCTAGAGTAAGTCTGTGCTAGGTAAAAACAATCTATATTTTTATGCCTACACATACTGTAGTATGATTTTATTACACTCTGATAAATATCGAATTTGTTTTTGCCTCAGATGGTGGTATAACGCAGGATGTACCATTAAATGTGTAGTATCCAAGCCCCTCAATTGGCGATAAAATGTGCTTTAGAAATTCATATTTTGATTGAAACAATGATTTGGAATATATATATATATATATATATATATATATATAGATATATATATACATTTTCAAATTTTAATCCAAGTGGGTGTGAAATAAGAGTGATAAGCTCATTGGTTTTACCATAATTGAGATTCTGTCTTGTTGCTGCACTATGCGCGTTTTTATATGAACTATCTTTTAGTATTTAAGCTGACTTGTATTTATATCAAAATCAGTTCGATGTCATCTATCATGACTAAAGTTCAGTAAAAAAGGGGCGAGGCATATTGTCGGGTACGATTTTATTTTAAATCGAGCCCTTAAACGAGGGTACCGTAATGGATCTCTTGTGTGTATAAAATAAATATAAAACAGTTTTAAAAACGTTACAAACTTTAATGAATACAAAATAAAGCTCTGTGGCAATTTACAAATTGTTACAAGACTTTTCTTATGACCTATAAAACGAACAAGACCCAAAATATTAAAATAAAAACTTTAATTTACCATAATCACAAACTGCAAAATATTATTTAAATATAAAAATCTTATGTTTTTTTACTGACAATTACTTTTAGAGGTTTTAGTTAAGTTCAACAAAACTTAGAATGTGACTACTGACTTGTCTCCTCCAAGTTTGGGTTTTTATAAACGGTAGGTTGGACCTAAATAATCCATTATCCCCTCTTTAAAGAGCTTTGAGGAATCAAGTCAGTGGCGTTGCTGATAATTCTAAAATTTACTTTACATTCTAGCTAATGAGCTAAACAAGTAAACCTAAACGAAAACAGAGATAAAATACATTTTATAGACAACATTTTCTTATCTCACAGTATTTCCATGTCCAATCACTTTAAAGGGAAAACCCTCTCGCTACTTGCTGTTACAACTCCTACTCTTTACTTTTCAAAAGTTTTTCTTGCATTAACTATCTGCTGTGTGGTAGGCGGCAACCAAATATTTTCCATTTTGGAGGGAGGCGGAACCACTTTCTTATCTCAATAGAACCATAATTGTGTTTTTTGCTTTTTCAAGATGGTTTCGTACAGTGGCACAGTCAGGGGTTATTTGCATTTTTGACATATGCCCCTCCACCAATTTGTCGGCGACCTCGACGACATGACGTTATATGGTCTAAGGGTTATTTGGATTTCACTATAACCAAACTTTGGAACCATTCATCTTTACTGTGGTACTGACATCGAATGCTGGGAGTTTTTAGGCTGCTTTCGTGTGTTGTACACCATTGACATGTAACAAAAGCGAGGCATTAGTTCTGAGCTTATATCGATGGTTGTTTTCAAAATATGAGAGATAATGTTGTTGTCTTCACAATATTTTAAAAAATGTCTTTATGTTTAATTATAAAATTACGTAGTATAAAATTATCAAAATATTAAATCATTTACATTTGCAAAAAAAATACATTTTGTTTAAAATAAATATGTCCTGAATAGTACGAATACAAAATTAACTATAATAAATGTATTCAAATATTCCTTTTCAAAATAATTAATTTGGGTCTTGCCAACAGAGTATTTAATAACTAATTTTCCAAATATCACCTGTTACTTATGTTCACAAAATTATAAGCAAAAAGTGATTTATATTTACCAACAAAAATATCTCTCTCATATTTTCAAAATATAATTCACTTTTAAATAAACTTCCTGTAGAATTACACATCTCAGGTTATCAATATTGTGGTCCTGGAACTAAACTAAAGACAAGATTAGCGAGAGGCGATCCTGGAATAAATGCACTAGATAGAGCCTGCAAAAAACACGATATTAGTTACTCTATTAATTTGGATAATTTAGAAAAAAGACACAAAGCTGATCGCGAACTAGAAGAAAGTGCGTGGCAAGTTGTTAAATCAAAAGACGCTGGAATAAAAGAGAACGCTGCTGCTTACTTTGTTACAAATTCAATGAAAGTTAAGCGAAGATTTGGAATGGGGTTAAAAAAGATAAAATCGAAAACCCGAAAGGTGGCATTTAGATCTGCGATAAGTCGAAACGTTCAAACAAAAATTAAATCGATCTTGAATCAAAATAAGGGGATATTTCAAGATATCTTAAAAATTTTAAAAATTGCTTTGATCGCAACGCGTAAGCATTTAAAAGCTTCTGGTGGAAAAAAGAAGATTAGAACCCAAGAGTAATTCCCATTCCTAAAATGGGAGTATTTTACCTCTTATACCTATTTTTGCGGGGTTATCCGCCCTAGGATCATTAGCGGGTGGCGCTGCTGGTATAGCTAAAGCAATAAAAACCGTTAATCATCTTAAAAATAGTATTGCTGGTGTTAACAACTCTCAAATGCTTGTAGAAAGTAAAAAAGGGGGAGGTTTATACTTAAAACCGTATCGAACTGAATTAGGACTTTATTTAACAAATCCAAAAAACTAGTAAAGCCCTTACCAGCAAGGGCATTATCAAATATTGATTTGGAAAGATATGCAAAACAATATCAAATTGCAAATTTCGTTGGTGTATTTATGAGAGATAGTCTTCCTAAAAGTGGACCTCGCAAAACTGAATCGGCCATTATAAACTTAGACAGTGTAAATGGACCAGGAACACACAGAAAGAAATCTAGAAAAGTAATTGATTATGATAGTTTTGGAAACTTACCCCCACCTTTGGAATTCATAGGATACATGTATAAAGGATGTAATTATGCCACAGAAATTTGGTTTACATATAAAAACCAACAAAAATTTAATACTGTATATTGTGGTCAGCTGTGTCTACAGTAACAATAACTTAGTTTTGTAGTCATTTTAAAAAATGAATCGAAATAATTCCGAAAGTGAGTATGCAAAACTAAAAAAAATGTATAAACCACTAAAAGCATTTAGCAATGCAAAAAGTTTGTTTGGGAGAAGTTGCCAGAAGAACTTAAAGAAGACATTGATATTTTAAAATATCAGTATTGCTACGACCATTACTCTACAAACAACTCTAATGATCAAATTGATGGTCCACCACCAAAAAAAACATTTTGTTCTATATGTTATGCAAACGGTTCAAAAGTGTCTAAATCTGAGGAAATTGTAGATTGTGACATTATACCTAGTTGTTGTAAGACACAGTAAAAAAAATGCCTTATACTTTTACATTAAGTGGTTATTCAAGTATTTTAAGTGCCAACTTCTATCCTCCTATAGAGACAAACAATAGAGAAAAATATGGACTGGGTCTTATAGAATTTTATTCATATAATTCAATTTTTAACATAGATGAAACTGGGAAGGGCCATTAATGTTAAAAATACCTCCTGGTGCATACGAAATAATCCAAATACACGATGCAATGCTTAAAGCTCTTCAAAAAAGTGCAAAAGATCTAGATGAAAATATTTTTAGCTTACGTGCAAACAATAGCACTTTTAATTGCGAAATTAAGTCAAAGTATCTACTTCACTTTAAACACTACAACTCAATTGGACAGTTGCTGGGATTTGCAAATGAAGAGCGACTAAAGTCCAATGAGATTCATAAATCTTCAACAATAGTTGATATTACAAAAGTTCGCATTATAAGAGTAGATTGAAATATAACAACCGGTACATATTTAAATTCAGAACACACCTTCAATAATTGTTACATTGGTGAAGTTGATGCGGAAATCTCCATAGATAAAATCGAATGGAAAATCCGGCACATAATTCCAGAGGGTGGTAATAATGTTAATATCAATGCTGCCTATCGCATGTGGGACTTGTATGAACTGCCTCTTCTTCGGAGCAGTCTGTCTGTCTGTCTGTCTGTCTGTCTGTCTGTCTGTCTGTCTGTCTGTCTGTCTGTCTGTCTGTCTGTCTGTCTGTCTGTCTGTCTGTCTGTCTGTCTGTCTGTCTGTCTGTCTGTCTGTCTGTCTGTCTGTCTGTCTGTCTGTCTGTCTGTCTGTCTGTCTGTCTGTCTGTCTGTCTGTCTGTCTGTCTGTCTGTCTGTCTGTCTGTCTGTCTGTCTGTCTGTCTGTCTGTCTGTCTGTCTGTCTGTCTGTCTGTCTGTCTGTCTGTCTGTCTGTCTGTCTGTCTGTCTGTCTCTCTGTCTGTCTGTCTGTCTGTCTGTCTGTCTGTCTGTCTGTCTGTCTGTCTGTCTGTCTGTCTGTCTGTCTGTCTGTCTGTCTGTCTGTCTGTCTGTCTGTCTGTCTGTCTGTCTGTCTGTCTGTCTGTCTGTCTGTCTGTCTGTCTGTCTGTCTGTCTGTCTGTCTGTCTGTCTGTCTGTCTGTCTGTCTGTCTGTCTGTCTGTCTGTCTGTCTGTCTGTCTGTCTGTCTGTCTGTCTGTCTGTCTGTCTGTCTGTCTGTCTGTCTGTCTGTCTGTCTGTCTGTCTGTCTGTCTGTCTGTCTGTCTGTCTGTCTGTCTGTCTGTCTGTCTGTCTGTCTGTCTGTCTGTCTGTCTGTCTGTCTGTCTGTCTGTCTGTCTGTCTGTCTGTCTGTCTGTCTGTCTGTCTGTCTGTCTGTCTGTCTGTCTGTCTGTCTGTCTGTCTGTCTGTCTGTCTGTCTGTCTGTCTGTCTGTCTGTCTGTCTGTCTGTCTGTCTGTCTGTCTGTCTGTCTGTCTGTCTGTCTGTCTGTCTGTCTGTCTGTCTGTCTGTCTGTCTGTCTGTCTGTCTGTCTGTCTGTCTGTCTGTCTGTCTGTCTGTCTGTCTGTCTGTCTGTCTGTCTGTCTGTCTGTCTGTCTGTCTGTCTGTCTGTCTGTCTGTCTGTCTGTCTGTCTGTCTGTCTGTCTGTCTGTCTGTCTGTCTGTCTGTCTGTCTGTCTGTCTGTCTGTCTGTCTGTCTGTCTGTCTGTCTGTCTGTCTGTCTGTCTGTCTGTCTGTCTGTCTGTCTGTCTGTCTGTCTGTCTGTCTGTCTGTCTGTCTGTCTGTCTGTCTGTCTGTCTGTCTGTCTGTCTGTCTGTCTGTCTGTCTGTCTGTCTGTCTGTCTGTCTGTCTGTCTGTCTGTCTGTCTGTCTGTCTGTCTGTCTGTCTGTCTGTCTGTCTGTCTGTCTGTCTGTCTGTCTGTCTGTCTGTCTGTCTGTCTGTCTGTCTGTCTGTCTGTCTGTCTGTCTGTCTGTCTGTCTGTCTGTCTGTCTGTCTGTCTGTCTGTCTGTCTGTCTGTCTGTCTGTCTGTCTGTCTGTCTGTCTGTCTGTCTGTCTGTCTGTCTGTCTGTCTGTCTGTCTGTCTGTCTGTCTGTCTGTCTGTCTGTCTGTCTGTCTGTCTGTCTGTCTGTCTGTCTGTCTGTCTGTCTGTCTGTCTGTCTGTCTGTCTGTCTGTCTGTCTGTCTGTCTGTCTGTCTGTCTGTCTGTCTGTCTGTCTGTCTGTCTGTCTGTCTGTCTGTCTGTCTGTCTGTCTGTCTGTCTGTCTGTCTGTCTGTCTGTCTGTCTGTCTGTCTGTCTGTCTGTCTGTCTGTCTGTCTGTCTGTCTGTCTGTCTGTCTGTCTGTCTGTCTGTCTGTCTGTCTGTCTGTCTGTCTGTCTGTCTGTCTGTCTGTCTGTCTGTCTGTCTGTCTGTCTGTCTGTCTGTCTGTCTGTCTGTCTGTCTGTCTGTCTGTCTGTCTGTCTGTCTGTCTGTCTGTCTGTCTGTCTGTCTGTCTGTCTGTCTGTCTGTCTGTCTGTCTGTCTGTCTGTCTGTCTGTCTGTCTGTCTGTCTGTCTGTCTGTCTGTCTGTCTGTCTGTCTGTCTGTCTGTCTGTCTGTCTGTCTGTCTGTCTGTCTGTCTGTCTGTCTGTCTGTCTGTCTGTCTGTCTGTCTGTCTGTCTGTCTGTCTGTCTGTCTGTCTGTCTGTCTGTCTGTCTGTCTGTCTGTCTGTCTGTCTGTCTGTCTGTCTGTCTGTCTGTCTGTCTGTCTGTCTGTCTGTCTGTCTGTCTGTCTGTCTGTCTGTCTGTCTGTCTGTCTGTCTGTCTGTCTGTCTGTCTGTCTGTCTGTCTGTCTGTCTGTCTGTCTGTCTGTCTGTCTGTCTGTCTGTCTGTCTGTCTGTCTGTCTGTCTGTCTGTCTGTCTGTCTGTCTGTCTGTCTGTCTGTCTGTCTGTCTGTCTGTCTGTCTGTCTGTCTGTCTGTCTGTCTGTCTGTCTGTCTGTCTGTCTGTCTGTCTGTCTGTCTGTCTGTCTGTCTGTCTGTCTGTCTGTCTGTCTGTCTGTCTGTCTGTCTGTCTGTCTGTCTGTCTGTCTGTCTGTCTGTCTGTCTGTCTGTCTGTCTGTCTGTCTGTCTGTCTGTCTGTCTGTCTGTCTGTCTGTCTGTCTGTCTGTCTGTCTGTCTGTCTGTCTGTCTGTCTGTCTGTCTGTCTGTCTGTCTGTCTGTCTGTCTGTCTGTCTGTCTGTCTGTCTGTCTGTCTGTCTGTCTGTCTGTCTGTCTGTCTGTCTGTCTGTCTGTCTGTCTGTCTGTCTGTCTGTCTGTCTGTCTGTCTGTCTGTCTGTCTGTCTGTCTGTCTGTCTGTCTGTCTGTCTGTCTGTCTGTCTGTCTGTCTGTCTGTCTGTCTGTCTGTCTGTCTGTCTGTCTGTCTGTCTGTCTGTCTGTCTGTCTGTCTGTCTGTCTGTCTGTCTGTCTGTCTGTCTGTCTGTCTGTCTGTCTGTCTGTCTGTCTGTCTGTCTGTCTGTCTGTCTGTCTGTCTGTCTGTCTGTCTGTCTGTCTGTCTGTCTGTCTGTCTGTCTGTCTGTCTGTCTGTCTGTCTGTCTGTCTGTCTGTCTGTCTTATTTCACTGTCTATTCCTTCTCTCCAGCTTCTCCTTGGCCGTCCTCGTTTTCTTCGGCCAGTTGGTTTCCATTGTAGTATTTGTTTAGGTAGTCTTTCGTCATTCATTCTTTGTACATGTCCGTATCACACCAGTTGTTTTGTTCTTATATCATCCACTAAAGTACGTTCACCTACTGTCATAATTTCTCTTATTCTTTGATTTGTAACTCTTTCTCTTTTTGATTTCCCTGCTGCTCTTCTCCAATAGTCCATCTCCGTAGCGGAAAGCATTTTTTCTGTTCTATCCTTGATTGGCCATACTTCTGAGCCGTATGTAATAATACTTTTTATAATGGTGTTATATATAAGCTTTTTGTTATGTTTTGATATACTTTGGTCCCAAATTATTCCATTTAATAAAGATATTGCTTTTCTTCCTTGTACGTTTCGATCTTTTATAGCTTTGTCTAGTGTTCCGTCAGCTGTAATTTTTAGACCTAAGTATTTATACTCATCACAGGAGTGAATTCGCTGCCCGGTATTTAAGATTAGATCCTGTTTCATTCCACTGATACACATATACTCTGTCTTATTGAGATTAACCTCTAGTTCCCACTTATTGTACTCTTCTATTAGTTTTCGTGTCATATACTCGAGGTCGTCATAATCCTGAGCCACTACTATCTGATCATCGGCGAAACATAAAGTATACAAGGTGGTTTCGTCCAACGGAATTCCCATGTTTTGGCATTTTCTCTTCCATACTTTAAGGACTTGTTCCAAGTATATCTTGAAGAGCGTAGGCGAGATACAGCAACCTTGTTTAAGACCTTTATTTACTTGAAAGCCTTTGGTTAGTTTTGCTTTTATTTTAACTTTTGCCTTACTATTGCGGTATAACTCTTGGATGGCCTTAATTAGTTGTACGCTTATGTTTGTGTTTTCCAACGCTTTCCAAAGTAGATTTAGTGGTATACTATCATGTGCCTTCTGTAAATCCACGTAAAGCAGATGCAGCTCTTGACCGTATGCCATTTTCTTTTCAATAACTTGGGTTATACAAAAGAGATGATCTGAAGTCGATCTACCCGCCCTGAAACCAGCTTGTTCTTCTGCCTCCATGTCTTTATTTTCGCTCTCTACTTTATTTCTTATTATTTTACCGTATATTCTGCTTAGCGTACTAGTCACAGATATACCTCTATAATTGTCACATACATCTTTCCTTCCTTTTTTGTGTATTGTGGATATATATGACGTTTTCCACTCAGTTGGGACTACAGTTATTATTTAAAAACTCCAAACCCGTAACGCGATATCCCAATCTGGCGAGATGGTAATGGACTGTAGCTTTAAACGAGAAATAGTTTGGTCCTTTTAAACCACAAGTCAAGTGTATACACTAATGCGACTTACCAATAAGGCTTTAAAATGATGTTACTCCAAAAACCACGTGGCGTGCCTCTTCTCAAGAGCTCTCTGGGTGGATGCTTCTTTCTTGATGGTTTGGCTTTTGGAGTTGGTAAGGAAAATATGCGAATAATCGCGGGAAAATGCGTTAAAATCACTCTGTTTCCACTTTTGATATGAAATGCGCGGGAACGAACCCGAAAAAAAAAACGTTAAACTGCGTTGTCTAAGACGATAAAACTCGAATGCGTGATTTATTTCGTTCGTGCCAGACAAGTTGGCGCGATGATAGGTAATCGTGAAAATACCCGAAATATGGCATTTTCACATGATCAACACCAATCGGTTTTGTTGTTTACAAACTTTAAAATTAAACAAAAATATTTTTCAAGAAAAAATAGAAAAATATTACGCGCGGGCGTAACAAGCTCTAATTCTACTTCTGTCATTCTAAGCATACAATCAAATGATAATGATGGCAACGTGTAATATTGAGCTGGATCTAGGTTATAAGTCTTTAAAGAATTTCTTTGAAATGCTTTAAAAATACCGGTAAAAATAAAACAGCAGTTTTCAAATATAAATCCGAATAGTCTCCTAAAGTTTTACAATTAAATAGACTCCATACTTTTTTCCCTCTATCATATTCCAAATCTGTAATATGCTGATCATTTAGATCATCGTTTTAGTTATTCTTCTTCAAATGTAAAATGTTTGTGCATTTCTAAAAAGGAGTCTGAATCTAACCCTTTACTTAACTCATCCAGGGATGTAGCTAAAAATTTGTAGCTATCTATAAATCTTAGACATAGATATTTTTTTATGATTTTTCCTTCAGAATTCATATATTGGATTTTGTAAATGAAATATATTTTTCCTTGTTTTCTGCAATAACATCTATTTTATCGCCATGATGACACAATTCCTTAATAAACATGTGACAATCATAACCACTTAGATTGTGAAAAATTATTGGAATGAAATTTAGTAATTGATGTTGTAAGTTACAAGTTGAATGTGCAGCTAAAAATCTTTTTTTTTTCCGTTATGTAACAATGATCGGTTACTTTTTTATCAAATAAGTTAAAAGGTTTACCACAAATTCCACATTTGTCACATGTTTCTACTATGTTTCTTTCTTCCGGTGTTAGTGGTGTCATTGGGACTATATCTCTTAAATAATTATTGTGAAGCTCTCTAAGAACACGTACAATATATACTACAAATTCTTCCGCAGCGCTTGAACCACGGAATAGTTTAAATTTTGTTAAATCATCATTAAATGAACATTTAATTGTGTATGCAAATGAATATGGTTTATGTATGATATTTTTGACTGTAAAAGAATTTAATGGATATGGTTCACAACCTGCCATTGGTTGCAAAATTGATTCAAAGTCAGCACACACTACAAAGGGAACTGTTAGCTGTTTTTCATAATTTTCGAACTTTAACATGTTTTCTTGTGTTGTTTTTCCAAATCTATCAGTTTTTAAATCTGTAGATGGAGTTATTAGCGTAAACTTGCCCACAGTCATATTTTTGATGAAATATTAGTTTTTCTGCTGTTATGAACTGTACTAAACAACCATCGCAAAAATAAAGTCTACGTTTCGACATTGATATTTGATTGGAAACCAAAGCTGAAAGATTTTTTCCCCAACAATAATGTGTTCTATTAAAATCGCTATTACATTCATGAGTTTCTTCTTTAATTTTACCATCTTCACTTATGATTAATAAGTTTATGTGAGTATCAAGTTTTCTCTTGGAATAGCGAAATAGGCCAACAACTTCATATTGAATTTTTTTATTTTCAAATTTGGTATTTGGTACACATTAATTGAAATATTATTGTTTTGCTCAAACCTAGATATATCAGTCAATTTAACCGGATTTCCATACCTGCAAGATTTAAAACTGTAGAATAATGGGGGTAGGAAAAAAATCTGTCTACATGAAGTGAAACTGGGTATAAAGCTGATGTAACAGCCCATGCAAAATATGCATTATGCAGATTTTTTATATTCACTACAGCATGTTTAGATTCAATGAACTTGGGTAACTTGAAGTATGAATTTCCCCCAATAGGGCGCAACTTGTTGATGTTGATTTCCAAGTGTAATATATTGTTACGGGTTCACAACGACAAATTAAAACTCGCAATTGTTGGAAACGATACGTCAATTTAGCTTGACAAATTATGTACAAAAACACGCACTTAAACTTACTAATAACTTGCTAATAATTCACTACTTTAATCCGCCTATTAACTTCGCGTTAACATCTAGCGATCACTACCATTGGTTATATTTGACTGACTCCATACGCGGCGTCCGGCCCTATATATAGGTTCTGCCTACTATTCGAGAACCATCCATCCTTCTTCGATTCACGACCATTCTCGTCTCTTCCAGAAGGTACGCGGCCGTAGATAACGCAACTAAAATCTAGACTAAGAATACAACCTTAAGATAAATCAACCTAATACTACACTGAACCTAAATAAATTCTAACTGTAAATTTTAATAACTTAAATTTGTAACAATATGTTGTAAAGCCCAACCTGTAAATAAATTAAAACATTATTAATTAAACAACCATATTTAAAAAATGTTTCACTGATTATTATTAAACAAAAAATTATTTATTTTACTAATGAGTAATCTTACCAGAATCTCGCTCCATAAATTCGCTCGCTTGGGAAATTATTTTATCCATAAATAACTCATAAATATAATAAAACACACTATTTTATTATTTGTGTTAAATGATTTATCAGCTAGGGTTTCTTTTGATTGGTGAAGAAACGTTGCAAATAATTCCATATTAATTTTTATTGAGGTATGTTTTGCTATATTTTCTTTTACTAATGTTAAGCATTTGGGTTTTATCTTATAAAAAACCTTCTGTAGTCTTTTAGCTGAGTTTCTGAAGCAATTCTATAACTTGCTATTCTACATTTAAGACCACTTCTTACTAAACATACACCGTTGGAGTATGGTGCACATGAGTTATTTTTATGTTGAAATGTTCTACAATGAGCAAAAAATTTATCTTTGGGTATGAAAATTTTGCATTCTCTACACATTTTAAATTGTTTATCACTATCTTTATCTACTTTTAAACTAGGTATTTTTCTTTTCTTTAATGGTTGCTCATTGATATTATCATCATTATGTTTATATTTGCAAGCTGTTTTATTATGTCTAACCATATTATCTTTTCGAGTAAAACTTTTGTCACATTTTGAACACTTCAATATGGTCACTTTACTTGTTTTAACCACTATGTTCTTTTTTATGCCCGTTGTGGGTTTTATAACAGACACCCCACTTCACCTCATTTTATTCAGCTGTATCTGTTAACTCTCAAATATATTTTTTTGATCGTAATTTACAGCAAAATCTAAATAGTTTGACCTTGAACAAAATTTACAGCCTAATGTATTATTTTTTAATTTCTTTTTGGTTTTGCAAAATATTGTCAAGGTCACACTGACCTTCATTTAGAATTGAACAAGATTGATGAGCAATTACATCTTTGACCTTGGAAAAAATCATACACTGACCTGTATTTAACCTTGAACAAGATTGATGAGCAATTACATCTTTAACCTTGAAAAAATGAAACTAACCTTGATATAACCTTGTAATGGGTATATATATTTTACTCCTCATTTGGTAAACACTCATTCTTGCTCGATTTGTCTTCCTATAATGTCATCCACCGCTCGCCCTACCCTAATCGTTCGTCCGTTTTTGAAGAATGGGCATGTGCAGTGCAATTTTTGCAATGTCTGGAAACCAATAGAGGTTTTCACAATTAATGGACGATGCGATGTGTGTAGTGAGCAATATCAAAGAATTATGGAGAGGCAGAGCAATCCTCCATATTCACCCGAATCACCTGTCTACATCTCAGACAGTGATTGTTATGAGGTGGAAAATGATGATGATTCTGATACCAATTATGGTGTGTGGGAAGTATCGAGAGTTGACTCTCCTCCTTCTGAGGAGATGTCTGATGTAGAAAGCGAAAGAGGTTACTCTCCTTTTGAGGAGGCTCGACGTTGGTAGTCTGGTTTAGTTTATTTTTGGTGTACAATAAAAATGGCTGGATCACACAGCTCAGTGCGAGGTTTGGGGAACTGTGGCACTAAACCAATCAATTAAAAATTTTCATCTAACAATTTTAAAATGAAACCAATTGTAAAAATCCTATCTTTTAAATCACATTAATATTCGATTTTTAAATTATAGGGCAAATTTTGTTCATTTATGTACAAACTAAAGTTAAAAAATGGTAAAAAAATGGTATAAACAAACCAAAGTTTAAAAATAATTTTTAAAAGTTAGTTTTTTTTAATTAGATCTTTTATACAAATTGGTTTATTCTATACTATGCAATTTTACTCTTTTATAAACAAACTAAAGTTTAAAAATTATTTTTAATACTTTGTTTTTACATTAGCATAATATTCTTTTCTATATTAAAGTTTATTCTATAAAATAAAATAGTAACCAAAATTAAAAAAATTAACAAATTTTTTTGTTTGTTGCTAAATTACCATAATGTTTTTTTTCTTAATATAGATTTATTATATTTTATATATTCAAATGGTTTTTTTTTTATTTCATAAAGTTATATATTGGCTAACTAATAATTTTATATAAAAACTAAATATGTGACAATAAAAAAAATATTAAAAATTTAAAGAAAAGCATAAAAAGATCGTTTAGCTTATTCTAATCATTCAATTTTGCTTGGAATTCTTCCTCCACACCTTCGGTCTCTCTTTGTATTCGTTGAATCTCTGCTTTGAGTAGATCCACTCTTTATTTAAGCTGCTCCACGCAGCTTCTTTTCACCCGTAGGATTTGGATAGCCTGCTCTATCGTTTGGCTTTCTATTGTTGTGACATTTGCGGCTACGGTTTGCTGGACTAGCTGATCCCTCGATGTTGAGGGAATCGCTATTGGAATTGCTGTTGGAGTTGGAGCTGTTGATAAAATGCTTGTCTTGGTTTTTTTAATGTATTTTCTTTTACCAACTCTTCCATTTTTTATTTTATGTACTTCACGTTGTAGCTCCATTTGTGGCTGCGGCTGTGATTCTGGCTGTGGCTCTGGCTGCTGTTCGGCTTGAAACTCATTCCCAATATCTTTTAACAAATTGTCGATGTCTTGACTGGTGAAATCATCCAAATTAATAATTTGCTGCTTTGAATTCATTTTCTACTAATTTGAAATTCGCCGTTGAAGCAAAGAAAGTTTAATAGTACTCTTCTGATATTAATTTTTCTTTAAATACATTTTGGGTGTTAGTTTAGTGGGGGTAAAATCTACAGAAAATAATACATCTAAGGAGCGGACAGATAAAGCAATGTTAAAGATTCTGAAGGTTAAAAAATACACATCTTTACTATAATGTTGGATTATTTAACGTCATTTTAAGGTCAGAGTCAGACAAGGTTAAAAAAAATCCTCCGAAGCGATTTTACGATTCCTTCCCTCTGTATACAAAACATAACGACTTTCACAACTTTTCACTTTTATTACTCAGACTATTCGTCTCTACATAAAACAACGCAACAACCGTCATGGTCATTCAAGGTCATTCCCTTCTCAAAAGTGGTCCAGCACCCGCTTAGGGCTACCACTAAAATATGCGGAATAATGTTAAAAACTTTTGCAATTAAAAATTTTGATGTTTTGAAATTTTTTTCTTTGGTTTTATCATAATTCCTATCAGCCTTTCAAAGTTCAGCTCTCTAGCGTTCCTCGAAGTGGACATTGTTACTTTTACATAACTTTACATTTATAGGGGAGGGAAGTTAATTAAAATCTTGTTTTTTTTCTATAGTTTTATCGTAGTCCCTATCGGCCCACAGTGGAACGTTTTGAAGATCTAGGTGAACAAAGCTTAAGCAACATTAACACTCTTTAATGCTTTTTTTTCTTTAAAATAACATAAAATCTTCAAAAACATTTAGTATTTGCAATATTACCGACCTGTTGTATAGGATGATTCAGATTTTTAACGATTTTAAGATTTGTACCTATACTGTATGTTTTTAACGAAAATTTTTTCAACAAATTAACAGTATGTATTCGTTCTAGTTTATTAAGAAGGAATTTAAATAAAACAGCTTCGCAATATACAGGGTGTTTCTGAAGAATTGAAATACATGCGTTTTAGGTGGTAAAGTACGATTAAGAAAAAAATCAGGTCTCTATAGTAAAGAGACATTTCTTAAACGCAGTAAAAATTTTAAAGGTCTCACCCTGTTAGCCCACGGATAGAAAAACGTTAAAGGCAATGAATGGACTGTAAATATTATTAATTAATGATATCGCGAGCAAACATAAATATATTGATATGATTTTACGAAATAATCAAAATGTCCATAGGTAAAATGGTTGGAACCACACAACGGTAATCAAAGACAAGCACTCACCTCCTTTGCATTCAAGTTCTCCTCGTTCACAGGGGCCCCCGAGTGGATCTAATGATGTCACCACGTAGCTGAAGGGTTGAAGTTTCCAGTTCTATGCTTCAGTACACAAAAATCGAGCACTTTCAGGTGTAGATATTTAAAATAGTTGGAGACCGAAATTAACACGCCTTTTTCTCTTGGCGATTGACAATGATCTCCCCGGTTGTTGGTGCGCATGTCCAAATACGCTGAATGCGCTTTGCCTTTCATACAGTTGTGTGTTTTTAAAAATATATATAAACAACCGCGAAATTTAGCGGGAGCTAACATAACTGCCCTCCAAAACACACAAATTTAGAATCTCAACCGGACAGATATAGATATAAGAAAAAGAATCGACCGATAATATAAATGAATGAGAATAGATAAGTATCGTAAGTTTATTTAGAGATAACGAAATCCCGAAAAAAGGCAAAACAAACAAACAAAAAATTCAAAAAAAAAAAAATTAAAAATAAAAAACCTATTGTAATACCCGGTAAAAGGTAGAAAATTAAAATTACTTTTAATTTGGCAAGAGGCACAGTTTTACAACTGGCCGCTTATAAACACCGGTAACCGTTTTTACCGTCGCAACACGCACCTGACCGTCCCCGCCGGGATGCAGTTCGATGACCCGACCGACCGGCCATTTCAAAGGCGTTTGAATGTGATCACTTGTTATGATAACCAAATCATTTAATTTGATATTTGGGGACAAATCAGCCCACTTGTGTCGCTGTTGTAGCGTATGCAAATACTCTATAGAATACCGTTTCCAAAAATCATTATGTAGTTTTTGGATTAGTTGCCATCTCGAGAGCCGATTTAGGGGAACCTCGGACAAATCTGACTCCGGAATTTCAGAGTTAAGGGGTTCAAGTGTCAAAAAATGCCCAGGGGTAAGAGGTTGAAGATCGTGTGGGTCTGAAGAGGCAGGAGATAAAGGGCGACTATTAAGTACGGCTTCTATGCGACAGGTAAGGGTGGACATCTCCATGATAGACAACTTCTGGTCGCCGACAACTCGAACAAAGTGAGTTTTAAAACTTTTGACGCCAGCTTCTGCCAGGCCATTGAAATGTGGACTGAGAGGAGGTCCCAGATGCCAACGAATAGAAAGTCTGGTGGCAGCACTTCTTGCGTAATCCAGTAATTGGTTACGAAACCCTATAAAATTACTGCCTTGATCTGACCAGCATTGCGTCACGCTTCCGCGTCTAGAAATGAATCGATGGAATGCACCTACGAACCCTTCGGTGGACAGTTCCATGGTTAATTCCAAATGCACGCAATGTGTGGCCGTACAGACAAACACACAGACATACGATTTGAAAGCTCTACAACCACGGTAACGATGAGGAATCACAAAGAAAGGTCCACAAAAGTCGATAGCTACACTCGAAAAAGGTTTAAGCTGATTGATTCGATGAGCGGGAAGTGAACTCATTATGGGCGGTCTATAGGGTTTAGGGTTGATTCTAAAACATTGCAAGCACTTGGATATGGTTCTTTGAATTGCCCGTCTGGCAGATAATATCCAAAATTGCTGTAAAAGCAGATTATGTAATGTTTTAAACCCAGGATGAAGATATTGTCGATGAGCGGACTCGATAAGAAGTGTAGTTAAACGATGGTCACTCGAAAGTAAGACGGGGTGTTTTGCAGAATAAGACAAAAGGTCAGATTTTTGTAATCTGCCACCGACTCTAATGATATTATTCGCATCAAGAAAAGGTGAAAGTTTTCGCAAAGGTTTCGGTATTGGTTTATCCTTAGATAACGCAGAAAAAAGCTCAGAAAAACAAGAACCTTGAACGCGTTTGATAAGAAGGTGTAACGCACTTTGCATCTCACCGGTGGTAGGAAAAACAATATTCTCAAAAATAACTTTTTGGTCCGGCGGCTTAGTGGGTTTTTGATAGGAATGGTTTTGAAAAAGGTTAACTATTCGAAGGACATAGATGAATATTTGATAAGAAGCTGATCTAAGAAGTTGACATCAATTATCGCATTGCAACAGACTTTTGGCTTTTCCTCCAGATTAATATCTCCGAAATCAATCGGCATTTTTGGTTTATGAAAATCGGGCCATTCGTTTTCGGGAGACCACAAAAACGACGGTGCGTTCCACCACATGTCATGTGACATGAGCTGTGAAGGGGTGGCCCCTCGTGACGCAATATCGGCTGCATTCAAAGCAGAAGGAATGTAGCGCCACCAGTTTGAGGGAATGATTTCTTGGATTCTACTGACGCGATTTCCAACAAAGGTTTGCCAGCGATTAGGAGGGGATGAAAGCCAGTGCAATACGACTTGCGAATCGCAGAAAGTAACGATATTTGTAAAAGTTATTTTTCCTTCATAGCTAGATAAAACGAAGTCAATTAATTCGCTTAAAAGAAATGCGCCTAGGAGTTCTAACCTAGCCAAAGTTTGTGACTTTATAGGCGCGACCCTAGATTTTGCAGATATGAGAGAAACAGATATATTGTTTTCCTCTTCTACACGAAAATATACGACGCCTGCGTAGCCTCGAATTGAAGCGTCACAGAAGCCGATGATTTGACAGGTATTGGTTTTTGACAGTTTGATTTGTCGGGGTAATTGAAAATTGGAAAGAAGCGGGAATTCAGAACGAAGTTTGTTCCAAGAGTCGATGATAGAAGAATCTGGTTCTTCGTCCCAGCCTACTTTCGATATCCACAACTGTTGCAAAATAAATTTTGCTTGTAGCAACAAGGGACAAAGAAAACCTAAGGGGTCGAAGATTGTTCCTATGATAGATAAAATAGAACGTTTGGTTGGGGGTTTGTCCTTCATTCGGCATTGATAAGAAAAAATGTCGTTTTTTGGATGCCATTGAAGTCCTAAAACTTTGATAAAGTGGGGTTCCTCCTTGTCGAAAGAGAGAGGCATTTGACGATCGGACTCTGGCAATGTTGCCAATAACTCAGGACAATTGCTTGCCCATTTTTTAAGTTCAAATCCTCCCGACTTCAACAAATCATTGAGTTCTGTTTGAAGGGAGAGAGCTTCAGAAAGCGAAGGGCTAGTTCCCAAGATATCGTCGATATAGATTGACGTTTTTAGAACAGTACTAGCCATAGGAAAACGTTCCTTTTCTCTCTCTGCCAGCTCATTTAAGGTACGCATGGCTAGAAAAGGTGAGCATGTCATGCCAAAAGTGACAGTAGAAAGTTCCCACACTGAAAGTGGGTCCTGTGGAGAAAACCTCCACAATATCCTTTGATAAGGACGGTGATAAGGATTGATAAGGACTTGACGGAACATCTGTTTGATATCAGCAATGTAGGCAATAGGATTAAGACGAAATGTAAGGAGTAAAGAAGCAATATCTTTTTGAAGTTTCGGTCCAGATAACAATGTGTCATTGAGACTAATATTTTTTGGGGTGACTGCTGAACAATCCCAGACCACCCTTAATTTTGTACTCAAGCTTTCCGGCTTTAAAACGCAATGATGTGCTAAAAAACACGATACGTCGACCTTTGGTTGACTAGATAAAACCAAACTCATATGATTAGAATCGATATAGTCTTGCATGAAATTTGAATAGGCAGTGTACAGATCAGGATTTTTGATTAATCTATTTTCTAGAAGTAAAAATCTACGATAAGCTTGCGGGTAAGTATTTCCTAGGTCAGGGTTTATTTTGTCTTTAAACGGAAGATCTACCATGAATCTACCGCTCGGTTGCCGTACTACACTAGCAGTAAAAATTGATTCTGCCTGTTTTTCTTCCTTTGATAAGATTTGTTTTTTAGGCAAATGTTCGATTTCCCAAAACCTAGGGAGAATGACCTCTAAAGGAGGTGAATGACTCGTTAAAAAACAACTGGTTCGTTCCGTAAGACTACCTACTTCGTCAACCTTTCCCATGACGACCCAGCCAAAGATAGTTTCAAGGGCTGAAGGCTGCCCTACCTGTCCAAGAACCCTGCCCTCCTTGAAAATCTGTGCGAATAGCTCGCAACCAATAACCAGGTCCACAGGTCTAGATTTGAAATAAGATGGGTCGGCAAGTTTAAGGTTTCCCAAGTGTTTCCACTGATTATCGTTCAAGGAGAATGTAGGCATATTGGAACATAGTTGTGGAACAACAATTGCTTCGAAATTAAGTAAAGGAGTGACTTGTCCTTGTGGCTTAATGTGACATTGAACGAGCCCTTTGGAAGTAAAAGAAGACATCTGATTTAATCCGAATATTTCAGTGGTGTAACTTCGCCTAGGAAGATTAAGACGCTGAATACACTTTTCACTGATGAATCCTGTCTGTGATCCAGAATCAAGCAGTGCCCTTACAGGTTGAAAATTTCCGCAACCGTCCATAACATCTATTATGGCGGTGCATAAAAGAAAGGTACCTGAAGGTCCTGAGGCATTTAATGACACATGAAGATTATTGACAGGTGGTGTGTGAATGACAGGACTAGTATCTTGGCTTCCAGACGCTTGATTAGTTTCTAAGATATGAGTTAAAGTGTGGTGCCTTTTACTATTGCAAGTCCTGCATGAATATTTTGATTTGCACGTATCTACATTATGCAAGGGATGAAAACACGCTAAACATAATTTTTTCTGTTTGACGAAAGATAGGCGATCGATAGGTGAGAGATCAAGAAATGTTTGACATTTCGAAAGCACGTGACCTTGATTACATCGGAAACATTTTATTCCCGTACTTGAATTAGTTGAGGTGCCAGCCAGTCCTATAAAAGGCGAGTTGGATGATTTATAGGTAGGCTTTTGCCCAAACTGATTTCGCATAGAATTTGAATTTTGATAGGTAGGCTTTTGCCCAGACTGATTTTGCATAGAATTTGATTTTTGATAGATAGGCACCTTTTTGGGTGCTGTTGATTGAGGAAGTGATTCCAAAACTTTACATCTTTTTTCTAGAAATTGAAAAAGTGACTGAAAAGTGGGAATTTCGGTATTAGTATTGGCGTGACTCATTTCGAAATTTGAACGCGTTGGAATATCCAATTTTTCTAATAAAATGAAAAAAATAATAAAGTCCCAACTGTCAACGTCAAAGCTAAGTGATTTTAAAATTTCTAGGGATTCAGAAAAGGTGTCAATTAAATTACGCAATTCTTTAGCTGACTCGTTTTTTAAGGTGGAGTTCATAATTGAGCTTAAAGCATCATTTGCGAGATCTCGCTTGTTTTGATATCTATTGACTAATTTGTCGTAAGCAATTTTATAATTTTGATCAGATAAGCTAATCCCTGATATCAATTTTAAAGGCTCATCCTCGAGATATGAAAATAAATATTGAAGTTTTCGAACGTTACTTAGACTTTGATTTTGATCTATAATGTTATTAAAAAGATCGAAAAAGCTTGGCCATAATTTTTTATCACCTCGAAATATGGGAATACCTAACTCTTTGAGTTTTGGAGTTTCGTATTCGTTTTGTCGAACATATGATCCCGAAAAAGATGGGGCCTCAACCGGAAATATTTTAGAGTAAACCCCCTTACACGCATAAAAATATTTACGAGCTTCTGAAAGGATCGCATCCTGCGTTTTAAATTCCTCATCGTCCGAGTCGTCTAGCAACATAATGACGTCATTATGTGCCAGCATGCATTTATCGAAGGTTTCATCCAAATCGGCATACCTCACTTGAAACTCGTTTCTCGCTCTTTCATCTTTTTCCGCAGTCTGCGACAACACATAACACTCGGTGATCGCAGATAAAAAACCCTTGCGTTTTTGTACGGCTTTTTTGACAGACATGATTTTACCTTTGAAATGACGAAATTGTCGGTAAATATACAATTAACGCTAAATTAATGCTTCTGAAATAGAAAAATGACGAATTGTCGAAAATATGCACTAATTTATCGCCAATTGATAAAAATTGTTTTAAATATCGAAATGATATGATACACCACTGAACTTTTGTTTTGTTTTGTTTTGATCCTACTCGTTTTGTTTACACCACGCGGAGTAGACCCGTTACTATGGCAGCGGACCAAAAACACGTACTGCGCCGGCCGACTTTCTCTACTCGGCGTTTCAACGCTGCTGAAAATTCAAGGCCGTTGTCTGGCTTGGCCACAGATTGTTAAATAATTATTAATACCGTCGTATGGATTTATTATTTAAAATAATTCGGTTCGGAGGAACACTTTTATGTTAGCCCACGGATAGAAAAACGTTAAAGGCAATGAATGGACTGTAAATATTATTAATTAATGATATCGCGAGCAAACATAAATATATTGATATGATTTTACGAAATAATCAAAATGTCCATAGGTAAAATGGTTGGAACCACACAACGGTAATCAAAGACAAGCACTCACCTCCTTTGCATTCAAGTTCTCCTCGTTCACAGGGGCCCCCGAGTGGATCTAATGATGTCACCACGTAGCTGAAGGGTTGAAGTTTCCAGTTCTATGCTTCAGTACACAAAAATCGAGCACTTTCAGGTGTAGATATTTAAAATAGTTGGAGACCGAAATTAACACGCCTTTTTCTCTTGGCGATTGACAATGATCTCCCCGGTTGTTGGTGCGCATGTCCAAATACGCTGAATGCGCTTTGCCTTTCATACAGTTGTGTGTTTTTAAAAATATATATAAACAACCGCGAAATTTAGCGGGAGCTAACATCACCCCTTACCCGGGGTGAAACTAACCCCTAAAATTATAATGGGAAATATTAATCGGGTGCCATTATCTTTAAAGGTGTTTTATGTGAGAACATTAAAAAGGTGTGTTTCCTTATTTGTTTTAGGGCTATACAATCTGACTTGTAAAAATCCTTGTCTTGAAATTACGGGCATTGTCTGCAATAAAAATATATAACTATGCACTGGAAACACAACCACACAGGATTAAGTTCTCTGCGCAGTACTCGACAAAAAATAAAAAAACACATAATACATATATACCTATGGGTAGAAATATAATATAATATAATTTTTGCAGTGTATAAAAAATATTTTTATTATTATTTTCCCAAGTAAACTGTGACTAAATAATTTCTCAATTAAATCAACACAAAAAAAAGACAAGAAAAATATATTCTCATATTTCTAAAACAGCATATCAATAACTCTCCGTTTAAAACTTAATTTTTTGGATTTTTTTAACCTCAAAAAACTTCCCTTGGGACAAATGCATTTTTATTAGGCTTGTTTAAACTTGTTACAGGGTCAAATGTAACTGTTTAGACAAATTCGATGAAGGTCGGCTTTTCGAGAGTTTCAAAAACCCATCGTACAGACATGCATAGGGCATATTCTTAAATAACGTTAACCCTCCTCCTCCCACCGTAATGCATTTTTAAGAAAAAATACATTAAAGAATTATGGGAGTGTAATGCAAGGTTAATAACCCCCCTCCCGCCCTTTAGCGTTACCTACCTTAATAATGGACCCATACACATAGATACAGGGTGTCCCAGATAAAAGTAAATGCAAAGGGGTTTATGAGTATTTAAGAGACGGTAAGACATACCAATTTTGGTAAAATGAACCGAAAGTGGCGCTATTCCGAGTTCAATTAGTTGCTGTATCAAAGAAAATATTCATATGCGTGTGCAGAATATTGAGAAAAAACTAAAAATTGTGACTTTTTGAAAAATTTAAAGTCCTAAAATTTATCGCTAACGTCATTTGATTGTTTAAAAGATGGCGACAATATTTAAATTTTTCAAATAACACAATTTTAATTTTTTGGGCATTATTTTTAAACTCCTTGTAGATATTTTTAGCTTCGACGCAGCATCCAATTGGGCTCGGAATAGCGCCACTTTCTTGCTTTTTAACCGATATCGTAAGTGTTACCGTTTCTGAAATTCGCACAAACAGGTACACCGACCCATCGTGATACAGAAAAAAGCAACAAAGATTAACTAATTTAGGTTAGAAAATCCCCAAAAAGTGTTGTGAAAGTATCAAAAAAAAATGTCCTTAAACGCGAACAATACGTTTTCTATTTTTAGAGTTGCAGGCTAACAAAATAATTAAGTACAAGTATACGACAAAATTCGACAAAATTTTAATACTGCGTCATAAAGTAAAGATTTCAGTTAATTAGAAAATAATAAAATTCTCAAAAACTAAAGTTTAGACCAACAAAAACTATATAAAAACAAAATTTTCCTTACCAAAACACCAGCGAATTTATAAAATCATAGAAAAAAAAAAACAATGCAACAATGACAGTCAAAATGCTACCCTTGTAATAAAGTCACTATAAAGATTCCTAATCATTATTTCGGTTTTAAAACACTGTTTCAATAAAATACGTCATTGATTGGTGACGTCACAACTCTGAAATGTCGTGTTATTAATGCTCAAAAACAATTGGAAACCCAATACCATCTGTACTTCCTCCTAACAATTTGGTAACTTCCAAAAAAAGTTAAAAAGGTTTTGTTTTTTTAATTATTTATCATTTCAGTTTAAATAATGATGTTTCCCGCTCGTTAGCAATGACGTCACGTTTGAACCAATTTCAACGGTTTTGAAACTAGCCTTTCTTTAGTTTTAAACCAGTGCATGCGTTTTTTGCTTAAAGTCCACATGCTACTTTTTTATATTTTTTCGACAAAGGCAGAAATAGAAGACGTTCGTTGTGGACTAGCCGTGGCAGCTAACTTCTCGTACAAGACTGTTATAATGTTTTCGACAAATCTTGCGTTCTAGACGTCTAATCTTGAAATCTTTTCCATAGGAACGTTCTACTGAAATCACACAATCCGTATTCTTGAGCTCCTATAGGAAAGATCACTTCTACTAAATTTTAAGAGAACTTTGTTCTATTGGGTCGACCCAGTAGAACAAAGGCATTTTGTGTTAAAAGCATTCGCATTAACACCGAGAAAACAGCAAACCTTTATCGTAAACGTATACTTCGAGGTGGTCACGAACTAGAAGCTAAACATTCTGTAAATTTTCACAACTTCACCTGTGTCTGCTAATTTGTCCTTTCGTTTAGTTACGTAAAAACAACTTTTTTCTCCTTCGTAATGTTACCTAGTTTTTTAAAGTTTTTAAATTCTCGTTTGCTTGCATTAATTTACAGGGTATGAATGGTATGAGTCATAAACTTTTACTGAATTGAACTGAGCCGTCAGGCTCGGCTATGTAACGCTCATTCGGGTGAAGTCGGCGCGAGTCGACTAACTTTGAAAGGAACATTCAGCGAGCGATATGATGATGCAGATGAAGGCCATTATTATTAATTTCGCTTTGTTAAAGTTTACACTTCTGCCGTGTGGTCTTAAGCACAAACAATTTTTTTTAGGTTATAAACTTTTGCTGTTTTTTGTTATTAGAAGCAGGTCGCTAGGCACATCATATCATTAATATTTTTAAGTTTATATTAGCACAAACAAAATATTAAAATTTTTTTAAATAATGTTATCACTTTAGGAGATAACTTTGACTATTTCCTTGCCATTTTATCAAAAAAAATCACATTTTCTAATCATAATGAGATAATCATTTAGCATTGCCGGATTTTATTATTTTTTTAAATTTTTTCCCTTACTCCTCAAACAATAATAATCCTACATTTTAAAAACAGCACCTCCATGTTATATGAGGTTTTTTCTTATTTTGGCATCCTCTATCATACCGTTTACACCCTGCTTATTTTTATAATCTAGAAGGAAAAAAAAATTCGTCCTAAAAGATTATATCGAGGGGTGGCTCGATATTTTCCTTTGGTGTACAGGTTAGGGGAAATACCAGGAAATACTTGGGAAGTACCGGGAAATATACTAAGAAATACCATTGGAAATACTAGGGGGGAAATACTAGGAAATACCATTGCTTGGGAAATACTAGGAAATACCATTGAAATTTGAGGAAATACTGGGAAATACCAGGAAATACCGTAGGTAATATACCGTAGGTATTTCCTTTTGGTGTACAAAAATCGGCGATCGAGCCCCCCCTCGGATTATATATCAAAACTTAATTTTTGCAAGTATCTTTTTTGCCTGTGCACGGTAGAAATAAATGGAAATAAGAACATTTCGCCGATCCCATATCGCCGCCGAACCAACTTGCCGCTGATCCATTTCCCCACCGGGAAAACTAGCCGCCGCCGTGGTTTTAGTTTGAAATTTTATTCTGAATAGAAAATATTTATTAATTAATTTTTTAAATAATTGATAAAAAATTTTCTTTCTTTTTTCATAAAGCAGTTTTTTAAGTTCTTTCAATTTCTTTTTAAACGATTTTTCTTATTTTTTGAGGAAGATAGTGGTATCTGGACACAATTTAGGTTAGGACGCCAAACAAATAAAATTGAAAAGAAGTAAAACTGACCCCTAAAAGAACTGCACATTAAAAAAATTTATTACTAAAACATAACCTTCATCCAGCTAATAGTACACATTGGAGCTGAGATTACTTTATTTTTATGTGGGCTAACAAATTATACGTAACAAAGTTTAACACCTTATCAAATTTTGTAAAACTCCACCCCTATACCCGCTATGTAATTTATGGACTGCCCTAAATCACAAGAAAAAAATCATAAATTTCAATCAACCAGCTTCTTTCTTTAGCCCACAGAATAGGAAATAGTCATGAAAATACTCCAAATAAGCTAGCTGTCCAAGGAGCGTATTATCTCAGGCTTTGATTGGCAGAAATTTTTAAATCAATCAATCAGAGCCCAATAAAAGATAAATCCGAGCGGATAAACGCTCCATGGTCACCCAGCCAAACCATTTATAAATCTGGCAACGTAAAATTTTTTTTTTTTCGAAAATTCAGTACGACGCAACCACAATTTTTTTAGGTGATCCGTGTTAATAAGGACTTATTGAAATAAGGCCAGGCAGTAATAGTGCCGGGTACTATTCTGATAGTTTTCCATTCAAAACTGACAGTTCTTCTTTCAAAATTGACATACCAAAGTCGAATTCATAAATCCAGTCGTTTATTTTCCATTAATAATGGCGGTGGTGGGGTGTTGAGTAATTTACTCAGGAGAGATTTAAAATGGACTGTATAAATGGTTTTTGTTCTACTCACTGTTCGTTGCTGGGTTGTGGGGTCGATGGGCGGCCGCCTTTATCCTGGCTTTATCCTGGCTGTTGAGGGGTTTCCATTACAGAGGTTTTAAGGAAGGGAGGACGAGGGAAAACACTCGCGAAAATTCGTAAATCTAATTTACTTAAAATTATTTAACTAAAAAATGCTTCGCTTGATTGCACACCGTGTGATTGAATAGGGAATTGAAACGATATATCCCGTTAAAAATACTAATTCACACTGATTTTTCATTATATTTTTCTAAAAGCTACAGGTTAAGGTGAACAAATCCCAATTCTACACAGTGAGCCAAAAAATATCTTATCCAACAAAAAGTAAAAATAAAATAACTAAATTCTAACATCCACACGAAATGAATGTACTGAGGACCGAACATCCCGCCGGCCAAAAGGGGTTTACCCCTTTTAATTTTAACTACTATCTACATTGTTTTCAATGGGGAGCGGACACAGCTTAACAACCGGTCGCTTTAAAGTACCGTTAGTGGTACGCACGCTTGCCACTCGTACTACACCGTCCGAACCTGGATGCACTGCCTCAATACGACCCAGTCGCCATTGCATACAGGGAGTGTTATCCTCTTTTATAACCACAAGGTTACCAATTTTTAGTGAACCTTTACTATCATGCCATTTAGCACGTTGGTGAAGAGTATGTAAGTACTCTTTAGACCACCGAGACCAAAAATCCTGGTGCAACTTCTGGAGCAATTGCCAGCGATCTAATCTATTAAGGGGGGTGTCACTAAAATTGGGTTCGGGAAGTGCACTAAGAGACTCTAAGGTCAAAAAATGACCTGGGGTGATTGCCGAAATGTCATTCGGATCACTACTAAGGGGGGTTAAAGGCCTACTATTTAAAAAGGCTTCTATCTGTACAAGCAGAGTGTACATCTCCTCGTATATTAAGATTTGAGATCCAACTATACGTAACAAATGAGTTTTAACGGATTTTTCTGAAGATTCCCAAAGACCGCCAAAATGGGGTGCAGAGGGGGGATTAAAATGCCACGAAATTGTTTCTGCTTTCGAAGCATCACGCATTAGATTACATAAAGTTCTATAAGCTCCAGTAAAATTAGTTCCAAAGTCACTGTGGAGTGAAACAAGTCTGCCTCTACGGCCTACAAAGCGGCGTAAGGCTGCCAGAAAAGCATCGGAAGACAAGCTTGAAACTAGCACTAAATGCAAAGCTTTGGTAGCATAACAAACGAAAAGACAAAGGTATGCTTTCGTCGTGCGAGCTCCTCGGTAGCGAGTCATTAACAGATTAAAGGGACCTACGAAGTCAACACCTGTGTGAAGAAAAGGCTTAACTTGGCTCACGCGAAGTAAGGGTAGATCACCCATGGGAGCTTGAACAGGGGTTGGATTTATCTTATAGCAAGTAATACACTTAGAAACTACCTTTCTAATTACATTTCTGCAGGAAATTATCCAAAATTGTTGTGCGATTATGTACTGAATTGATTGAATTCCTGCATGGAAATATTTCAAGTGTTCATAACTAACCAAAAGTTCCGTAAATCGATGATTGTTGGGCAATAGAGCAGGAAATTTTTGTTGATAGGAGAACGAAGTAGAATTTCTTAATCTGCCACCAAGGCGAAGTATGCTTTCTAAAAAGGGGCTTAATCTTCTAAATAATTTTGAGGGTAAAAGATGCTGTTGGATTCTATCAATTTCATGAGAAAAAGCTAAAGTTTGTACATGCTTTACTAAGAGCATCACAGACTGATGTAGGATGTTTCTACAATTCAACAAAAATCTTAAAATATATGCTAAAACTCTACGTAATCTATCAAAACTAGAAATATTTTCTATTAGTTGAGCTAACAAATGGGGTTCTAATTCTGCTACAAGAAGACATGTTTTTCTATGTTCAGGAATGTCTTCATCAGACAATGGAAGATTTATTTCTGTCCATGTGTCGGTGTGTTGCGACAAAAAACTAGGGCCATACCACCACATTGAGCTTTCTGACAACTCAGATGGGAGGAGACCACGATTACCTAAATCTGCAGGATTTTTCTCAGATATGACATGATGCCAATGCGAGGAAGGGATTTTTTCTTGGATGAAAGTTGATCTATTACTAACAAAAGTGGTAAATCTATGTGGGGAAGACTTTATCCAAGAAAGAACTATAGTTGAATCACACCAAGCGTATATTTCACTAATTTTTAGCCTGGGCTGATAAATTCCTAGAACATAATGTAACAATTTTGATAACAGAACTGCTCCACACAGTTCAAGGCGGGGTATACTAATTGTTTTTAAAGGGGCTACTTTGGATTTTGCAGTCACAAATTTGACACAAAATTCATTATCTTTTAATGAAAATCTAAAATAAACAACAGCACAATAGCCTTTTTTAGAGGCATCTGAAAAGCCATGAATCTGAATTGATTGGTAACTACCTTCACTTGTAAATTTTTCCCATATTCTACTAATTTCTATCGATGGTGGATCATCCCAATTGAGCTTTAAGTCCCAAAGCTTCTATGTATTAAATGTTTTAGGAAAAAAGTAACAGGGGTTAAGATACCTAGAGGGTCAAAAATCTTAGCTAAGTTGCTAAGTAAATTACGTTTTGTACACGGTGACAAAATTGAGTTTATCGAAAATTGATAGCAATCTGATGATGGACTCCACTCAAGTCCTAAGACTTTAAGAGTATTATTGGAATCAGCATCAGAGGATACATTTTCATTGCACAGATGAGAAGAAGGAAAGTCTGCCAAGAGTCTTGGGTCATTGCTGCACCACTTGCGCAATTGAAACCCACCTTTGGCAAGAAGAGAAATTAGGTCTTTCTGAAGCCCTTTGGCACCTTCAATCTATATCATCTACATATGAGTGCGAGATAATTAGTTCTGAAGCTTCAGGGTAATTAACTTTCTCCTGCTCAGCTAAAGTAAGCAATGATTTGATAGCTAAATAAGGGCTGCATGTTAATCCATAAGTAACAGTACAGAGAGCTATGTCTTCGATTGGACCATCAGGCTGAAAACGCCAAAGAACGCGTTGATAATCCTGATGAGGAGGAGTAACTAGAATTTGTCTAAACATTTTACAGATATCCGCTGTAAATACGAATTTTTCCAATCTAAATAACAGAAGTAATTGACATATGTCAGCTTGAAGTTTGGGACCAGGAAGCAGGCAATCGTTTAATGAATAAGGATCACTAGAACCTTTAGCAGAGCCATTATAAACCACGCGAAGTTTAGTTGTGACACTAGAAGGCTTTATTACACAATGATGTGGAATATAATAACTTTTATCTGGAATGGCCAAAGATGAAACTATTTTCATATGTCCTAAAGATAAGTATTATAAGTATAAAGATCAGAATTTTTGAACAATCTACGTTCTAATGCTAAGAATTGCTTGAGTGCTAACTCTCTACTGTTGGGAAAAGAAGGTTCACTAGACTTAAAAGGTAGAGATACTACAAATCTGCCTGTCTCTGTTCTATAAGTGGTTTCAGAAAATATTTTTTCGGCTAAACTATCTTCAGGTGACATTGAATTGACCTTGGGAACTTCCTCGACAAGCCAAAATCTTTGAATGGTATCTTCGAGGGTGTCCATTGCCAAAAATGTTTGAGAAATGAATTGACTAATTACTTTAGACGAAGAACAAGTTTTACCCATAAGCAAATAACCAAAAATACTATTAATTGCCACTGGATCATTAGGACCAGCAACAATCTTTCCATCTTTAAGAATTCTTGCAAATATATCAGCTCCTACTAATATATCAACCGGTCTAGATTTGTAAAAATAAGAATCGGCTAGCTGACAATTTTTTAAGAAAGGCCAATTAGTAGTGGAAAGTGTTGAAAGTGGAAGATTTCCACATATTTTAGGGATAACTACGGCACTAAATTCTAAAAGGGGACTAGATTTTCCTGAAGGACGAATGGTAGAAGAAATGCTCTCACAACTTTTAAGCATAGGGGCTTCACCAATGCCTTGCACATCGATATCTGATTTGTAACTATGTAAACCAAGACGTTTAACACAAGCTTTCGTTATGAAATTTGAGGTTGAACCTGAATCTACGATTATTCTAATAGGTTGATAATCGCCTTTGCTATCTAAAATTTCTACTATTGCGGTGGATAATAATACACCCGAAGAATCGATGCTACTACCTAAACATAAGGGGTTGTCTACAGTTAATCCGACAAAAGCATTGGGATTGCTTTGTGAATTTTGACTATCAATATGAGGTAATTGAGCTACAGAGTAAGCATTATTGGAAACTATACTACTATGGTTGGCATGGTGGTTGGCACCCGAACTAGTGGGGTGGCCAATGGAATTCGGGAAACTAGAACTAGAATGCGCTACTGGACTACAATGAGTATTGACACTCTGATTATAATAATTTGGAGTGGAACTAAAGCTACTAAAATGGGGGATAGGACCCTGACTATGATTGTGTACAGGATTGTACTTAGGACCCTGACTATTATGGTGTGTAACAGTACTGCAGGCTTGAAAATTTCTATTATTTTGACTACTATTATTCTGACTACTATTATTCTGACTACTATATAAGGTGCTAACTTGATTGGAACTTTCATTTCCACTGAGACAAAGTAAACTATGGTGACGAACACCGCAACGAAAACAGGAATTAGTGGAGGGGCACTCCTTTATACTATGCGATCTAGAAAGGCAATTTAAACATAAATAATTTGCCTTGGCAAGTTTATAACGTTCATTGGGAGTTTTTGAGCGAAAGAACTGACATTTAGAAAGAGTGTGATAAGGTCCCTGTTTGCGAACTACACAAGTATTTTTATTATTAGTGTGATTGGGTTGACTTAGAAAAACATTGGAAGTTTGTCTGGAGCTACCTGATTTAAAACTACTACTATTATTATTTATAGATTTTTTAAAGAATTTTTTATCTTCTTTTCGGGTTAATTCTACATTATCTAAAGCTTCACAGTGTTTTTCCAAATACGCTATTAACTCTTTATAATCAGGCATTTTATTGGAATCAGAAAGCTGTAACTCAAATTTTGTTGCTAAGGAAATATCTATTTTTCTATTAATCATTTGAACTAATGGAAATGACCAGGCGTCTATAGGTAACTGTAAATTGCGCAAGGCCTCTAAATTATCGTTAAAGGTATCTAACAGGGTACGTAAATCTTGAGGATTTTCTGAAGATACTTTTTTAGCATTTTCAATAGCTGACCAATGACTAGCTGCTATGATTCGTTTTCTATAATATCTTTTACACAAAGTATCATAAGCAGTGGAATAATTAGCATGAGTTAGTGGCAAATGCTGAACTAGGAGTTTTGGCTGTTCCTCAAGGGCTTTCAGTAAATATTCGAATTTAGTTAAATCCGAAAAGTGAGGATTGTTATGAACCAGGGCTTCAAACATATCTTTGAAACTAGGAAATGAAGTTACATCTCCTCTAAAAATAGGTAAATCTAAAGGTTTAAGATTGTTAGTAAACTGAGGTGCCTTTGATAAGGAAACAGAAGATTGCGTTTCACTAGTTGTATGAGAAAATAAGCTAAAATATATGCTTTTAATATGCCAGAATTTATTTTCAAAATCAGCTCGAACTTTATCTGTAGCTTGAAAATCATCCTGTTCATCTAATAAACCTATCAAAATGTTATGCTGTTTACTGAAATCATCTCTAATTTGTTCTAGGTCTTGATAGCGAACCTTGAGTGAAGCATGATATTTGCTATCAGTCTCAGCTTTTATAGCAAAATCGTATATTTCAGTCATGCGACTAATTTCACTCAGTCTTAAGTTTGTTGCTTTTCTAACTTTATCTGACATTGTAGCTTAATAATTAAACCAAATTAAAAATTATAAAAAAATCTGTTTTATATTTTAAATTTAAAAAATTTTAAAAAAAATTATTTATTTCCTAAGTTAAATTTTAAACTTAATAAATGGCGAGAAATCTACTAACTACCAATTTAATGAAGTTGTCTAAACGTGGTAAACGAGTGCTACTATTTGTTGAAAACAAAATTTTTCTACTATTTTTTCTCAACTAATAAATTGAGCAATTAATTGGAAATTTTAAGAAAAAATGCTCCTACTACTAAATACGCAATTAATTTTATCAGTTATTTACCTAATTATGGTTTCAGAAAAAAGCTACTACAATTTTCAATTTATACGTGTCACTGTGTATTCTAATGGCTGGACACAGTAGACGAAATACTACTACTAAAATGCTTGACCACTGTGTCAGCGTACTAAAGCAATGCATACAGTAAATTCTAATATGGAGTGTGGCTAAATTCTAATTGCGAGTGTGAAATCAACGGTGAAGCAAGAGCTAAATGAGACGACTATACGTTCTATACTATATGAGAATCCATTCCCGTTACTAAGCGAGAGACCGGCTGCTAAACTGCCTGCTTCGAAGCAAAGCAAAAAAAAAGGCGATACGGAAGAAATTGATTTCTATTCAATTTGAATAAATGCACGACCTCTAATTGGAAATTTTGTGTGAATGTTATACAGCAAGAACTCTAAAAATTTATGTTAATTAATGACTATATGCCGATTAGTTTACTCCTAACTTTGAGTTTAGTGAAAGGCGGATCAAAGTCACCATGTATTTTTATCAAAAAGTCTACCTACTATATAAAAAAACGACGATTAGGGTAGTAAAGTAGGAGTAACGCTAGAAAGGATCTGGCGAAAAGGACCAAAATGGTGGGGTGTTGAGTAATTTACTCAGGAGAGATTTAAAATGGACTGTATAAATGGTTTTTGTTCTACTCACTGTTCGTTGCTGGGTTGTGGGGTCGATGGGCGGCCGCCTTTATCCTGGCTTTATCCTGGCTGTTGAGGGGTTTCCATTACAGAGGTTTTAAGGAAGGGAGGACGAGGGAAAACACTCGCGAAAATTCGTAAATCTAATTTACTTAAAATTATTTAACTAAAAAATGCTTCGCTTGATTGAATAGGGAATTGAAACGATATATCCCGTTGAAAATACTAATTCACACTGATTTTTCATTATATTTTTCTAAAAGCTACAGGTTAAGGTGAACAAATCCCAATTCTACACAGTGAGCCAAAAAATATCTTATCCAACAAAAAGTAAAAATAAAATAACTAAATTCTAACATCCACACGAAATGAATGTACTGAGGACCGAACAGGCGGCACTATTAATTCCGGCTCCTATAATACACAAAGGCCTAATTTTGAAAGAAGGCAGCTGTTCTTATAATGCGAAACAGTCAGAATAGTGCCCGGCACAATTACTGCCTGGCTTTATTGCAAAAGTCCCTAATAAGTCCCTAATAACGAGGTATAGGATAAAGCCGGCTGTCCATTGAGCGTGTTATTCGTGCGGATTTTTTTTTCTCACGCTTTGATTGGTTCAAATTTTTTAATTAACCAATCAGAGCCCAAGAAAAGCAAAATTCGCTAAATGGACACCCAACATAAGATTGTTTCGGCTCCACAATAGAACACTCAAATTTTGTATGGTCGGGAATCGGACCCCTGACGAGGTGAGCGAAGTTAGGCACAAACTTATCAAACCAATGACGTCAAACGGTACGTAAAAACAGTTGGGCGCGAGAAAACTTGTTCTAGCACTTGTTTTACTCCAGCGCCTACTACGCAGGAAAAAACAATATTGTTTTAAAGCATGGCCCACACATAAGATTGAAATATCTAAGCAGATAATTTTTAAGATGCAACTTTTAATTTTTTTTTTTTTTTACGGTTAAGCGCACTCGCAAGTAGATCCCTATCACGCTCGAGAAGCGGCCAGTGCGCCGAAATGTTGGTGTGTGTTGGTTTTGAAACGGTTCAGGTTGTAACCTGCAGGGAAAACTGTCGCAGGGAGTTTATTCCACAGCGATGCTGTTCTCCAGAGATATGAATTCTGATATAATGAGGTTCTTGGTGCATCTATCTTGACAGTAAATTGATGGTTACCGTCTGTTTGACGTGTTCGCCTAGTAGGTGCTACTCCCGGGGGGATCATACGTGCCAACTCTTCAGAGCATTTTCCGTGATAATACCTGTAGAAGAGAGATAGATCGCCCACAGTTTAATGCAAATATCTTGACAATCAGAGGGGATACAAAAACAATATTTTGGATCTAGGATGTATGGAATGTGCACTTTAATAGTAGGTAGCTGAAATGTTCATTTATAGTACTTAACCATGTCCACCTAAATTAGCCAAACGTTCCACTGTGCGGCCTTCCAAAGCCCAACTCTCTAGTGTTTCTGGAAGTGGGCAATGTTACTTTCACATACAATTACAGGGGAGAGAAGCAAATTAAAATTTTGTAGTTCTTCAATTTTTTTTTATAGTTTTAACATATTTCCTAGGTGTCTTCCAAAGCTCAGCTCTCTAGCGCTTCTGGAACTGGGCAATGTTACTTTTACATAACTTTACATGTATGCGAGAGGGGACTAAATTAGAATTTTGGATTTTTTTGATTTTTTCCAAGGGTTTGGACATAATTTCTATCAGTCTGTCAAATTTCAGCTCTGGAAGAACAGTAGAATTTTGATGATCTATGATGAGTGAGTGGCAATTTCGACGTTTTTGGAAATTTCGTAACTACTTTACTACTCTATGGAAGTCCATGAAACTTAAAGGGTTACCTCTATAAAGATCTACGGCTGTGCAAAGTTTGAGTTGCGTAGCTCATTCCGAAGTAGACTTTCTGATAAGTCAAATATGGGCTGAAATGTTTCAAGAAAAGATGGTACAGCAGCTTACGCCGCAAACTTGGCCGGGCACTACCGTACCCTCAGATAATCATCAATCAATCAATCAATAATCTATTTTTGTTGATTTTTATTTCTGTTATTTTCTAATATTTTTTTTCGGTAAGAAATATATCTGAGTTTTTTCACACACATTGTAATATTTTTTTTCTGTTAATAAAAATAAAAATAAAAATTCATAACCACCACCCCTAAGCCATTAGCACCCCCAGATTTACAGCTCACGGACTGCCACTGTTTTTGGTACTTTGGGGTATTTATTAGAATTTTCTCTACCAAACTAATCAAATATAATTTTTTTTAGCTTTCCTTGGCCAACAATAAACAAATTCACCAGAATTTGTAAAAAGTAATAAACTTTAACACTTAAAATCAGATAACATGGCGGTTTAATATCTATATTTTATTGTACAAGTGTCAAAAATATGTTTTTAAAGTGTACTGCGATACTTATATTATATTTGTTTAAAAGGTATTGCGATTCTCATGATTTTTTTCATTTCATGGCACTTCTAACTCATTATAAAAAAACAGGTAACATTTAAAAACGTGCCTGAAGTTAGCTTCAGATTTAGATTCAGATTTACATATATTACAGTGGACCAGATCACTTTTTGTTATAAGCTGTAAAGTCGTTATATAAAGGTTTTAAGCGTTTTAAAAGACAATTCAAGGTGAGAATAGAATAAAATCGTAAGTTTGCATTAACAACTGTCAGCTGTGAGCTTTAGTATGTGAGAATTTAAACAATAGCAAGTTTTATATATATTTTTTAATATACCAATCCCAACATTGCGTGGCCTTGCGTTTAACCTGGATCTATATATCTATTTAAAACGCAAGTATGTCAAAAGCCTTTAATGATAAAACTGAGCTACAGGGTAAGCCAAAAATAATTGGGCATATACAATTTTTTTTTAAGAAACAAGTGTGATGGTACATCACAATTATACAGTGAAGAGGTCTAAAACAGAATAGAAATTCACCAAACTATCAGCTTTACATCTTTCCTATCTGAGTTACGGGGGAAGGTCGAAAAATAGGAATATTTTTAAAAACTTTGTTTTTGTGAAAAATAAATGCTGTACCATAATCGTTTTACATCAAGTGGATCGTTAAAACAGTAAAAATTTACCGAGCTATGAGCTTTACAAAAGCTAGGTTTCTGGTGAGTTACAAGGAAAAGTCGAAAAATAGGATATTTTTCTAAACTTTGTTTTTATGAAAAATAAACGTTCTACCAAGTTAATTTTACATCGAGTGGGTCGCAAACACGGTAGGAATTCATACAGCTATCAGCTTTATAAAAGCTAGACTTCCTATCTTGTGGCCTTAAAAAAAGTTAAAAAAATAATTTGGGCGCCAATTTGTGGCCTATTAAAATGCGTTGTGTGACATTTTGGCAGCTTAAAGACTTTGCTGCCATTTTGTGACCCTGTAATTAGAATATAACAATTTGCCAACTTGTGACACAACAAAACCTCTGAATAATTAAACAAATATCTGGAAGCAGAACTGTATTTTCCAGCTAGGTAAAACATTGATATGCCCGGTAACTTTTATACAGTGGAGAAGGGGGGGGGGGGGTTCAGAAATAAGAAAATTTTAAGTGCGCCACATTATTTAATACCAATGTTTTACAAAGAAGTTCTTAAATAAAATACAGTTCAACCCAAACGTTGCAGCCAAACAATGAAATTCTACTTACTTCCGAGGCTTCCAGAGTATTTGTGTAATTAAGAATAACCAAAAAAAATAAACAGAATAAAATTCTAAAAGATTGAATTAAGATGACAAAACTAGAAGCACTTTACAGGTAGATGGACTCCTTTAACAGGTCATAGTTATCTACATCTGAATCAGTAGTGTGAGACTCAGTTGTATAAATGATGGTTAAAAATAAGATATACTTCCAAAATTATTCTGTCATAGGGGAGATCCGGACCAAATATCTGCTGTCATCATTCTACGTTGGGTAGAATGAGACAGACAGCAACCCAGTCCGAGATCCACCCCATGAGGTAAAAATGTGTAAAGAAACCGTTAAAACATGTAATCTCATCTCTCTTTTGTCTCCGCAAAGTTGGTCATTGGGTTGTACAAATAACACAAGAAAAATTAGTTCATCTTGTTTATTTTAAAAGGTAAAACTGGAGTATCACCAAAAACATGAAATAAAAAAAAATAATGGAATGTAGTGGAACAAGTCAGGGCCTAAGTAGCAAGACAATCCAAATTTCACAAGAGAAATTGTTTTAAATAAATGAAATGAAGGAAAACTTAGTAAATACACCGCAAAATTGTGGTTATGACGTCATACCGTTACCTTGCGTTTACAAGAAGTATTAAAATTAAGCTGTGCAAAATTATATAGGGAAAGATCACTTCTAAATTATATTGTGAAAGTTATATATGAGAAAAAAAAATTATAGTTAAGGCTTGCTCCTACCTTGGTCCTTGATTGTATTGTTAAAATAAAAAATGTGTTTTATTTTGTAAACCTGGATGTGTTGTACCAGACATCTTCTGCTACTCCAGGTCCCGTTCTGCTCGCGCCTCCCCTAGTGCCCGCTTAGCACATCACGCTAGGGCCACACTGGTTGTGGAAAATGTTGCTGATTCTTTGCCCGAGCGTAGAACCCTGTGGAAAATGAAATGTTTCAGTTTCCTGGAGAACCCCATGTCGACTCAATAAAATACAGCAGATTTAAACAGATGAACTAAAATAACCCTACGTACCTTTCCCATGGTTAGAACTGGCTCGTCCGGCTTCCCACCAGCGTCCAGCACCGCTGCCGATGGAATGGACAGGGCTGTACACAAAGGAGAAAAACAATATATAGTTTTTATCCAACACGTGGTTAAAAGAAAAATATAAAAACGCCAAAAATTCCCCACGTCTGTTGTCAAAAAAAGTACATTTCACACGAAAAATAACTACAATTTGGGAGGCAAATATTATCTTGAAGAGTACTCAAATAAAAAAAAATGAAAAAAAAATAAAATCGAACTTACCGCTGCTCTTTCCGTACAAAATGGCGTAGGCCGACTTAAAATTCCCCTCAAAAGGGTGCGAGCGTCACTCCAGATTACGCCTAGACACGACGGACTCACTTGTACAGTCTCTGGGACTGAACCTGCAGTATTTTGCAGTGCCACTAACCAAAACAATGGCGATCCCAGAGCCTGCTGCCGACCCAGCCAAAATTCGTTAGCAAAGAGAGACAAAGCACTTCGTCGAGAATACCAGAATAATGAAGTCGCCGGAAACCGTTTTGTAAATTTGGTGGGGAGTGGGGACGGTAAAACGCAATAGTACCAACCTAATCTTCCCGGTTAAATTCAAATAAAGGATGCGAACCTATTTATAAAAAACTTTTTCGCCAAAAATAAATCTCTACCTTCAGTGGCAAGACTGGAAGAAAAAACCCGGGGTTTTCAAAGTAACCAATGAGGAGATACAGCAATAGTTCTATACAGGTATATAGGGGCAGCACCGACCAAGGGGATAGGAAGTACGTAAAACGCACCTTGAGGTGTTGTCGGATCTATTTCCACGGTTGAAATTTTTATAACAAGGACGTCGAGACACCCTCCATACATTTGACCGAACATTTGCCTACCGGACCCCCACCAACATATCAAGTAGAAGAAGAATAACCCGACGGACTAGAAGAAGCTCAGCATTGAAACCATCAACTGTAAAATCAATTACTGGAGATCAGGGCATGCAGCAAACCCAGGAATATTCGAACACTCAACCAATTCCCATATGAGTAAAGCTATACTAAGTGTAGAATTTAGTTGTATTTTAGCTACAGTTTCAGTCACAAGTTTCCTTTGCTCTTTATATATGTTTTCTCTAAGATTCATATGGTTTGACGCCATTCTTGTAAAACATTTCTACTGTAATAAAGTTGTTTCTGAACCTGAACGCAAAAATACACACTGAACTATTGCTAAGAAGCTCGGCACAAGAGTGTTCAGATCTTAACTCACACGATTTTGTTTATTCTTTTAGTCTTGGTTTTTATCCCTCGTTTATCTCCCATTTACAAAAGTGCATAACTCGTATTTATTTTATCCTTTCCCTATCAAATTAATAAAGATATCAAAGTGGCGGAGCCTCGGTTGTTCCTGGTCAAACCGTGGACCTAAATATGTTTTCGTGCTGTCACAACTAGCTATGAGGTTCGGATTGTCCCAATATCCTCGAGAATAAACGTAAGGGAATGAAATGTTTATCCAAATGTTTCCTTCCTGTTACTAAAACCATTTGTGCTGCGGCAACGCCGCCATTCCCCAGCATAACAGCTGTTTAACTTTATGTACGTCAAGTAAACGACGAAACTGCAGAAATAAACAAAACAACCAAAAGTTTTATGTGATTTTCCCGAAACCTGTGATCCTAAATTCCAATTACGATGTCCAGATAATGCGACGTGCGTAGTGTCCACAGTAATTCGATGGAATGCCTCCTTTTAAGGTAACTTCCTAGACACTATATAACCTCCAAACCTATCTCTATAAAATACCCTTACTTTGTGTACAGAAAGACGAATCAAAGAGCCTTGATTATTTACCTAAATAAACAAATATGTAACGTTGTCTTAAACGTAAAAATGACACGTTACATAATCCCCCCCCAACTTCAAGACGATTAACCTAAAAAGGTTAATCGGAGAGGTCCGCTGCCGACTTAAGGTCTTTGGCATGCCAACTCCCTGGCAGTACTTTACCCGATGGTTCCTGAAGCTCAAATATCCATGGAGAAATTTTATTCCTAATCACATAAGGACCAACGAATTTCGGTGCTAACTTCTTCGAGAAAAACTTCGCAGCATCTGACAAAACATAATTTTTCTTCCAAACACGCTGACCCACAGCAAAGTTGGGTACCCTTGTACGCAAATTATATTGAACTACGTTTTTCTCTCCAGCCACCTCTTACCTTCTCTTAACATCAGCATAGAGCTTCCGGAAACCTTCGTTCTTACTTTCAGCTGCGGATTGTACACCATTCTCTTCAGATAACAAAACTGGGTTGGAGTAATCTTTACCTGATAAACACATATTCCTACCAAAATTAACAAAGAAAGGAGACATCCTGGTTGTCTCATGGGTTGCAGTACGAATCACGCAGGCAAGTTTATGTATTTGTTCGTCCCACTTCCTGTGGTTGTCTTTCACATAACAACATAACATGGTTTTTAACGTGCGATTCGTCCTTTCTGTTGGATTCGCTCTGGGGTGATAGTACGGATTATACTGAATTTTAACCTGATAACTCTCAGCAAAACGCTTAAATTCGTTACTTTTGTACTGAGGGCCATTATCACAAAGTATCAAACGGGGTACTCCGAAGACCATAAATACTTGCTCCTCAAGATGTTTGACAACAGCTTGAGTAGGGGCTGTTCGCATTGGAAAAACTAAGGAAAACTTACTTAAATAGTCCGTCACGACGAGAATCCAGCAATTACCCTTTGTCGAACGAGGTAGAGGTCCACATAAATCAGTCGAAATAACTTCCCAAGGACGAGTTGGTTTTGGGTGAGAGATCATCTGATCAGATACACCTTGTGTATCACCTTTATGAGCTGCACAGACAAAGCATTTCTTTACAAAAGTTGCCACGTCCTGGCGCATTTTTGGCCAATAATATTTTTCTGCCAGTCTGTGGAAGGTTTTATACACACCCATATGTCCTGCGGTAGGAGGATCGTGAGCTTCTCCAATAATTCTACGCCTATGATCTTTGGGGACTACCTCTTTCCAATATTCGTTAGATGGTGAAAGTTGAGGGTATTCTTGTTTGACATATTTATACAACTTATTATCAGTGTATCTCCAGTTCATAAATTTTAACGGTGATTCTACGACCCTCTTTACCATCTTTTGGTACCATCGATCTTTAATTGCTGTTGAAACATCTCTGGGCTGCGAAATTGTATCAATCATAGGTACTGCACGAGACAACATGGCCGGGACAACTAAATCTTTCCCTTTCCGATGGATTACTTCAAAATCATATTGCTGCAGTTTTACAGACCAACGAGCAAGTCTTCCACTGGGCTCTTTTAAGCTATGAAGCCATTTTAAGCTAAAATGATCTGTTATGACCTTAAATGAGATCCCCTCAATATAAGGCCGGAGCTTCTCTATCGCCCAAACCAATGCCAAACATTCTCGCTCGGTGGTCGTGTAAACACGTTCTTGCTTAGTCAAAGATCGACTCAAATAGCAAATGACTTTGTCTCCTTCAGGATAAGGTTGCGTTAAACATGCTCCTATTCCATAGCCTGATGCGTCTGTTTGAATGTCAAATTCTTTGGTATAATCTGGACATGTAAGAATTGGTGCAGTCACTAAAAGTTCCTTAATCTCAATAAATGCTCTTTCGCAGTCTGGAGTCCAATCGAACTTTTGATTTTTCTTAGTTAGAGCTGTAATTGGAGCTATTATCGCTGAAAAATTCTCTATGAAACGTCTATACCAGGATATTGTACCTACAACTCTACGAACTTCTCTGACAGTTCTTGGCCTCTGGAGCTCTAACATGGCTTTAATTTTATTAGGGTCAACTCGGATGCCTCGACGGTCCACTACGAAACCTAAATAAGTCATTTCTGGCCTACACAGTTGGCATTTCTCCCAACTTACCGTTATCTTTGCATTCTGCAATCTTCGTAGGACTTCCTCAAGAATTCTAAGATGTTCAGAAAAGCTCTGTGTGACAATTACGAGGTCATCGAGATATACGTACACGTAGGGGTCTAAATTGTTTCCTATGATGCTATCTATGAGTCTCTGCCAAGTTGCAGGTGCATTATTAAGACCAAATGGTAACCGCTTAAATTGGAAGAGACCTCGTCGACAGATGAATGCTGTTAGTGGCTTCGATGATTCTTCCATTGGTACTTGCCAATAAGCACTCTTAATATCTAAAGTTGACAAGTACTTAGCATCTTTCAATTTGTCAAGAGTCTCGGATACGAGTGGTAAAGGATAACTATCACGCGCCGTCACTGAGTTCAATTTGCGGTAGTCTACACAGAAACGATATTTCTTTGTGTTTTTCTTTTGAACCATTACCACTGGTGAAGCCCATGAACTACTACTACGTTCTATCACATCCATTTTCAGCATTTCGTCGATTTCGTCATCAATAAGTTTCTGAATGACCGGTGAGACCTTATATGAACGTTGTCTTATCGGTGCTGCATCTGTTGTAATCTTATGCTCTACCCTATCTGTACATCCTAGTGAGTCCCCCATAATAGTCTTATATTTATCGACCAATTCCTCTAGCCGTTCTGATTCATAAGGCGAAAGAGTAGTTTGTTGGTCTGGTGTTTCTAAAGAACAAATCACATCTTTATTATCGGCAAAGTGCCACTCATTAGTACTTAAGTTCGGTACTATCCCCATCGAAATCCAAAAATCTAATCCCAAAATCAAATTGTGCGGCAATTCAGGAACGACGACGACCTCTATTAACCTAAATTTATCCTGAACTCGCATAGGAAGCTGCACTGTCCCAATACTACTCGTGCTTTGACCATTTGCCACAATACAACTCGTCTTCTTCGTCGTATCAAGTGAAAACCCAAACCTCTCGATGATTGACCAACCATGATTCCCTAAAAAGGTACGTGAAGCCCCGGAATCCAACAAACCTAATAACTTATTTCCGAGCACATTCACCTCTAAATAAGGCCTCTCATCTTTACGAGCATGACTTATCACATAATCTAAAACGTACGTTAGCCTATCGGTCGATGCTTGTTCAGGCTGACTCGAAGGTCGACCACCTACGAGCGCCTGGGTCCGTTTCCCTGACGATTACAATTACGACATTCTCTTACTGTAACCCCTGCTTGACCACACGAATAGCACTGTTTGCCTCTAGGTAATGCGCACCCGATTGCCATGTGCCCTGTTTGGTTGCATCTATAACATACCACGTCCCTATTCGCCATACCAGGTCTAGCACCTTGTGGTGGTTGTCCATCTCTGTCATTTACACTAGACTGACCACTAGCTGGTTGCTGTCTATCTCTATCAGCTCTAGCAGCGAAATTGCTTGCTGGCTGTTGCCTATTTCTATTAAATCTATTATCAGGAACACTAAAATTCTGTTGATTTGATGTCCCGGCGCCTGATATCTGAATTGTATCGATCCCTGTTGGAAAATCGTCATTATCGCTCTCTACGCCAACGTAGGCTAAGTCAGGTTCAATAGATTGGTTTCTTCTAGGAGTAAAATTCTCCTCTTCAAAACCATATCTCTGGTCTATTCTACGACACAAATCTTTTAAATGTGATAGGCTATTGACCTCAGTAGCAATCAACCCTTTCTTATAGATGTCCGCGATATTTCTGAAGACGATAGCTAATTTTGCCTCTTCAGAAACATGACAGCCAAGTCTTTGGAAGTATGTGTTCATGACAGCAATGTAGGTCCCTATAGACTCTCCAGGGCCTTGTTTACGTTTTTGGATCTCCTTCAATAGCTTCTCGCCATATGAAGAAGGAAGATATTCTGCCATGAACCTTTGTTCCAGCTGTTCCCATGTATGGACTTCTCTACGTACATCTTTGTAAAAAGTATAAGCTGACTTTTCAAAAAGATCAATGCCCGAATTCAGTAAAACCTTTTTGCTGACTCCTCTAGCCTGACTCAACTCGTCCACTCTCTCAAAAAATGCTGTGACGGAGATCGTACCCCTCTCGCCTGTAAACTTTATGTTCCACTTATGCGGAGGTACAGGTGCAACATGATATGAAGTACCAGGATCACTTGACATTGGTACTGGCGACGAACATGAAAATGGTCGTGACTAAGCAATTGGTGCAATGCTACTTTGGAGGGCAGCTAGACTCAAAGGAACGGTAGACGGTTGTTGATAATGAAAAGCTGATGTACCGTAATTCTTAATCGGCATAGGGACTGGTGCCTGTATTGGTGCTTGAGTTGGGTTCGTTAGCACTTGCATTTGCAATGGAGCAATGACCGACGGTTGGTTTGTGGGCTGTTGAGCTGTTCTTTGTGTGCTCGAGTGCTGTGGTTGCGGGAAATGAGACTGGTTAGGTGTGTTGCCAGCATTTGTTGAGTGGTCTGAGCTTCGACTCGTTGATTGAGTTTCAGATGCTTCATCATCATCTGAGGTCACGCCAACTCTTAATAAATCTGTTGCTTGGCTCTGCAACCTCCCAATCAAACTCAAGGTTTCCGCAACCAGTATGCCTTTGGTTTGACTTTCTTCAAAGTTAGACGGATTCATGTTATTTATCCTGGCCAACACGTGTTCCAACCTCACAGCGATTTTTCTAAACTCTCCCCCTTTACTCATACCAGAGAACTTCTCTACCAGCGGTACCAGACTATCAAGCTTCTTCATGCAGCTAAAAGCATCTTGGCCAAATTTAAAGGGATACGGAGGGTATCTCATACTTGCATCAGTTTTTTCTCTTTGTTTGATCAACATAAGCTGTTGTTTCATCTCTTCCACCGATCCAATAGCTATGCCTCTCCATGTTAACTCATAGATTAATTCGTCCTTGACTAAGTACCTTACGTCAGACAACCGACTCAAAGAAACAGCCATAGTGCCTTTTATATTCAAACTTTAAACTTTAATTAAAACTGTTAATTATACCTCCCAATTATAAAAACTAAACCACGCAATAACAAACACAAAGTTCACTTTAAATTCACCAGTGAAAATCACTATAAATTTTCTCACAAATGTAGAAAATATAAAACTTAAATACGGGCAGACGCGAACAAAACCGAAAAACACCGGAGCAGTAAGAAAATAAAATTTATTTGCATTTAAAAATGTAATCATAATTTATGTTAAGTATTTGTACAACCAACTATGACGTCCAACCTTGCAGAGAGAAATAACTACTTAATTCCTAAAGTAGAATTAACAAGTAGCCATAAAAAAAGTTAAAAAAAAATAAATGAGAGACAAGAGTTTTGGCAGTGTTTAGGTCTTATGTTCCACTCCTGCGTGAGTAAAACCAAAAAAAAATAATTGCGCTTATCCTAGCTGAAATGGATTAAAATTAAAGTTAAGTGATGTTTGTTTACCTCAGCAACCGAGTAGGTAAATTTATCCCTAAATGGAACGTACAACAGACTACCTATATCAAAAAATCCCAAAGCTGTTGTACACAGTTAAAGCTAGGGTATACTCCTGCTATTGCAGAACGGCTCCACTAATAAACTCCTCAAAAAAAACCCAAATCGCCGTATACAATGATTTTTCTAAAAAGAATAAATCAAAACCCACTTTAACCTGCTTACCTACTCTGAGTTTACACGAAACATACATTGCTTAAGGTCACAACATCCCTTAATATATAAGTGAACGCAATAAACATCGGAACAGATGTTCATGTTATAGAAATCGTAAAATATGCTCAATTAAAAAAAAACCGCTCGCTGAAATTGCGTCGAATTAGACTAGTAAGGATGGAAAAAAAATTTAAAGAAAATTTAAAAAAAAAAAAAATTACCGATGGTAATAAAAAATTATACAAATAACGTCTTGGTAGGACTGCAACTCTCTAATAATCGTTAAAATGAAATTCCCAAAATTTTAACTAAATTGATGCAAACCATGGTCAAGAAGACCCTAGAATCGTACCAAAAGGTGTCCAAAAAAAAATTAAAAAAAATTTTTTTTTGGTGTCGACCACAGTAGTCCAATAGTAAAAAATATTAATTAGTGACTCACTAAAATTTTCAAAAATTACTCCACTCTGATAGGTGGTTTGGAGTAGGGAGAAAAAAAAATTTAAAACAAATGATGATAGGTTGTTAAAACGTGAGGGTTCGAAATAAAATTATATTTTAATTCAGAAAAAAAAATATTTAAATAAACTGGTCAAACCATTGTAGGGGCAAGGTACTACTATGCACCAAGGAAAAAAATGTCCAACAAGAAAATCAAGTTTCCCTTTTAAAAAAAATATTAAAAAAAAAATATTTAAAAAAATATTTTCAAAAAAAAATTAAAATGTTTAAGTGGGGTTGCAGCTCCTATTAGTGAACCTTAAAATTTTTTTTTATAAAATCAACACCAGAAAAATCTAATTCGAGTTGTCATGCAACAGTTTTTGTTATTTTCCTTTAAAAAAACAGTTGTCAATTCCCTTCCCTCTCCCAAAACTGTGGCAATGTGAAAAGTAAATGAGCTAGAGAAATTAATTTACTATACAAAAAAAATGTTGAAAATTAAATTTACTTAAGAATCATAAGGTATAAAAATCGTAATTGCAAAAAAACCAATCAGTTTAGGAAAAGTAAAAAAAAAATATTTATGTTCAAAAAAAACAACCGATGTTAGTATATTTGTTCAAAATTATCACTAAAGGAAATAAACAACGTGAGTACTTATTTACTGTACCACTATAATAGTGTGAACCTAAGTTTTAAACTTTGCACTCAACTCCGTAAAGAATTATCTTGTGTGTACTTTCAAAAAACAAATATGAAAACAATTTCAAGGTACACCTATAAGAACGTTGTAAAACTAAATCTGCCTACTCAAATGTCTTTACACACAACATCCAATCAAAAAAAAATTTACTGCCTAATGCATTCTCAGATCCCTATTCCTGGTGTTTACGAGATATAAAATTAAGTTGAGCCCTTTCCACAGCTATTAGTTAAAGCAAAATTACCAAATGTCCAAGGGCTAATGAGACCCTATCACCAACAAATGATATTTTGAAATGAAACAGTTGGGAATAATCCTGCGTAAAAACCAGACAACAAAAATCAAGAAGCCAAAACTATTACATTAATTTTAAAAGAGCATAATAACCTCCCGGCCCCAATTAAATTTTTGTTATCTCAACAAAACTCGGCCTAAAACCAAAAACTTTTTATTAGACATTTCCCCTATTCCCTAAGTATAATGTCAATAAAACCCAAAAACTTGTGATTTCCATTCCAATCCCATCTGGACCCTATATATTTTCCAACGGTTAAACACCCACAGGCGAAACAATATCTTATTTCAAAGAAAGGGTGAAGATATTTTGAAGCACCCTGTGAAAATAGGACACTATTATGGAAAACTGTTCAGATCAGTGTTCTTACTACTTTTTAACCTAAATATATCTAGTTCCCTCATGTGCATGTTACTATTTTAATTCCTATCATAACTAAACAGATCACAAAAATTGTCTTTCTCCGCAAATCTGCAAGGTCCTGGAAGATGTGAGATTCAGCCTGTAGGCCAAATTTGGATGTATTTTAATTTAGCGAAAACCGAAGTTGCGAAATCCTAAAAAGATTAGCAGGAAGTCCTCGTTCCTCGATTTCTACACTCCGAACCAAACATTTCTTCCATTTCCACCCAGCTCGCGGGAGGAAAACCCCTAATTATTGCAATACAAAAGGTACTACTATCATATTATGCATAACAAAAAAAAATATATGCCCTCTTCATTGTTTAGTCGCATCAAAGAAAACCTATTGTTTTTAAATTTATTTTTAGGTTGAAATCTTTTTCAAAAATCAAAGATCTTAAATTTATTGTTTAACCTGAACACTTTCCCATTTATTCCACAAAAGTGTATTGTAATTTAAAATTTGCTTCATTATTTGAGGTCACCAGTATGAAATTATTTTAAAATTAAAAAAAATGAAATAAAAAAAAATTATTTCCCAATTGTCCACAACTTCCAAGTTTTCATCCCTAAATACCTAGGTACTTTCTCAGTCTAACACCATCAATCGTTATCCAACATAACGCTTTAATTTCAGAAGCAACAAAACGAAGATTAAGTGAAAAGCTAAGCAAGTATGTTGGAAGTTGCTTTACAATGGGCGCAGATGTAAGGCCCCTTTAAGTACACGCCACTGTCCTGAACTGCAAACTAACAAAAAAAATTGAAGACTAGCATATCTGCCGTCAAACAACATTTGGCATGAAATTAAACTAATTTCATATCATACCAGTCCCCTCCAACAACAAAACGTTTTTTACTATAAGACCCAAACACTTAACCAATAAATCTTGTTATTTAAAATTATGATTCGGAAGTAAAAAGATTTATTTATTCCTGCCTGATCAACTAAGACAAAAAAAAAGTTCACCTTTTGTAACTCAAGAAATTCCTGTTTGGTCCCCCAAAAAAAATATAACCTGTCTGGTCACCCTTTAAAACTACGACCACTATACAAACCGTTTTGACCAAAACAAGAATTCGAGAAGTTATGTTAACAGAAAGGAAATAATCTTTTGCGAAAAATTAAATTATTTAAAAAAAAGAAGCAAAATTTGGAAATATTTTTACCAATTACCACCGCCTAGCATTTATATTTAGTTGAAAGTCTCTCTTAAATTCACTGACCAATTTCACGGCCTCACAATGACATTACTTAAAAAAATTACTGAACTTTACAAATGAACTCTACAAATGAACTAAAAAAAAATCAAAAAAACTTATATCTATATCTGTCTCAGTTAAACATTTCTTTTGTGGTATTATATCTAGTTGGGCTTCAAATTCATTTTCCCTGTATTCAATCCGGAGCAGGCAAAACTTCTCAAGGCTCAAACATAAATGTTTGCTCTCCAATGGCCATGACCAAGCTATGACCTGAACGCAGAAAAAAAATACAGAAAAAAAATAATTGTGAACCAGAAAACTTTAATTGATAGAAATACCCGTAGTTCATTTTTAAAAAAATGCACTCCAAAGCCCAACGCTGTATTTTCTACAAAAAAAAATTTGACCAGTCACGAAACACAACTAGACAACTAAACCAAAGACCTAAAAACTGTCTTTCAAAAAAAATACCCCAAAAAAAAAATGTCAACTGGACTTTTGGCATTGATCTTCAGCCAAGGTGTCACTCTAGGGGTTTTAACCTTGTGTTTCCTAACCTCCCGAGCCGACACTAGTAGTAGTAGTAGTACCCTCCTCTGACCCGATGTAACTGCGTGACGTAAGTTCTTAATTGTCATCAACAGTTACCTCCAAAAAAACAAGAAAAGAAAATGACAAAGCAAAATAAACTCATTTTCCTTTTCTTTCATTACCAATTAATACTTTCAACTAAACAAATCTACCAGCTGTTAAGCTATATTTACTTTAAAACAACTCAGCCAAGAAAAATTTGTGTGAAACCCTGTAAAAATATTCCAAATACCAAGTAGTGATATCCCACAAAAAATTAAAATCACCAAAAAAAAACTTGTTGACCTAAATAAATTGACTGTACTAAAAAATAATCTGTGAAACAATTTCTATCTTATCACAAGCAGGAAATAATAACATATTAGAAGTAGGCAACCTGCAAAAAAAAATTGTTAGAAAAAAACACACTACATCTGGCATATATTTAAACCTAAGAAGACTATGTCTGGAGGTCCATCCACCTATAAATCAACGAGAAAAAAAAATTGAAGTAAATTTACATTGTTGTATTTATTTTTCTTAAAAAAAATTTAAAAAACTAAAACATGTTTTTCCTACAAAAACTTTAAAGAATTAAGAACATCAGTTGGACTCTGTTCAATAAAAACTCCTATGTTTTTTTTTATCCACTTATTCTTCCTTAATAAATAAAAATGAATCTTTTATTTTCCAAGAAAAAACTTGTGAAGATAAGCTAATAAAAAACTAAGAGGATTACTAAAACAACAAACCGAGTTCCAAATCAACGTTCAAATATTACTAAAAAAAAATATTTAAAAAAATGTTATTTCCATAAACCAATGATCTTGTTTTTTTATGAAAAAAAAATGATTGAGTGTCAAAACCACCCACAGCCACTGAAAGCCTTTAACCTGGCTTTGGCTGTACCACAAAAAATTTTCTCAAAAAAAAATTTACAAATAATTTTGTCTTTTTTTTTCAAATTCAAAAAAAATAAAAAAAAAATTACATCAGATGTTAAAAAATAGCCAAAACACACGTAAGGCGCCAATTTGTGGCCTTAAAAAAAGTTAAAAAAATAATTTGGGCGCCAATTTGTGGCCTATTAAAATGCGTTGTGTGACATTTTGGCAGCTTAAAGACTTTGCTGCCATTTTGTGACCCTGTAATTAGAATATAACAATTTGCCAACTTGTGACACAACAAAACCTCTGAATAATTAAACAAATATCTGGAAGCAGAACTATATTTTCCAGCTAGGTAAAACATTGATATGCCCGGTAACTTTTATACAGTGGAGAAGGGGGGGGTTTAGAAATAAGAAAATTTTAAGTGCGCCACATTATTTAATACCAATGTTTTACAAAGAAGTTCTTAAATAAAATACAGTTCAACCCAAACGTTGCAGCCAAACAATAAAATTCTACTTACTTCCGAGGCTTCCAGAGTATTTGTGTAATTAAGAATAACCAAAAAAAATAAACAGAATAAAATTCTAAAAGATTGAATTAAGATGACAAAACTAGAAGCACTTTACAGGTAGATGGACTCCTTTAACAGGTCATAGTTATCTACATCTGAATCAGTAGTGTGAGACTCAGTTGTATAAATGATGGTTAAAAATAAGATATACTTCCAAAATTATTCTGTCATAGGGGAGATCCGGACCAAATATCTGCTGTCATCATTCTACGTTGGGTAGAATGAGACAGACAGCAACCCAGTCCGAGATCCACCCCATGAGGTAAAAATGTGTAAAGAAACCGTTAAAACATGTAATCTCATCTCTCTTTTGTCTCCGCAAAGTTGGTCATTGGGTTGTACAAATAACACAAGAAAAATTAGTTCATCTTGTTTATTTTAAAAGGTAAAACTGGAGTATCACCAAAAACATGAAATAAAAAAAAATAATGGAATGTAGTGGAACAAGTCAGGGCCTAAGTAGCAAGACAATCCAAATTTCACAAGAGAAATTGTTTTAAATAAATGAAATGAAGGAAAACTTAGTAAATACACCGCAAAATTGTGGTTATGACGTCATACCGTTACCTTGCGTTTACAAGAAGTATTAAAATTAAGCTGTGCAAAATTATATAGGGAAAGATCACTTCTAAATTATATTGTGAAAGTTATATATGAGAAAAAAAAATTATAGTTAAGGCTTGCTCCTACCTTGGTCCTTGATTGTATTGTTAAAATAAAAAATGTGTTTTATTTTGTAAACCTGGATGTGTTGTACCAGACATCTTCTGCTACTCCAGGTCCCGTTCTGCTCGCGCCTCCCCTAGTGCCCGCTTAGCACATCACGCTAGGGCCACACTGGTTGTGGAAAATGTTGCTGATTCTTTGCCCGAGCGTAGAACCCTGTGGAAAATGAAATGTTTCAGTTTCCTGGAGAACCCCATGTCGACTCAATAAAATACAGCAGATTTAAACAGATGAACTAAAATAACCCTACGTACCTTTCCCATGGTTAGAACTGGCTCGTCCGGCTTCCCACCAGCGTCCAGCACCGCTGCCGATGGAATGGACAGGGCTGTACACAAAGGAGAAAAACAATATATAGTTTTTATCCAACACGTGGTTAAAAGAAAAATATAAAAACGCCAAAAATTCCCCACGTCTGTTGTCAAAAAAAGTACATTTCACACGAAAAATAACTACAATTTGGGAGGCAAATATTATCTTGAAGAGTACTCAAATAAAAAAAAATGAAAAAAAAATAAAATCGAACTTACCGCTGCTCTTTCCGTACAAAATGGCGTAGGCCGACTTAAAATTCCCCTCAAAAGGGTGCGAGCGTCACTCCAGATTACGCCTAGACACGACGGACTCACTTGTACAGTCTCTGGGACTGAACCTGCAGTATTTTGCAGTGCCACTAACCAAAACAATGGCGATCCCAGAGCCTGCTGCCGACCCAGCCAAAATTCGTTAGCAAAGAGAGACAAAGCACTTCGTCGAGAATACCAGAATAATGAAGTCGCCGGAAACCGTTTTGTAAATTTGGTGGGGAGTGGGGACGGTAAAACGCAATAGTACCAACCTAATCTTCCCGGTTAAATTCAAATAAAGGATGCGAACCTATTTATAAAAAACTTTTTCGCCAAAAATAAATCTCTACCTTCAGTGGCAAGACTGGAAGAAAAAACCCGGGGTTTTCAAAGTAACCAATGAGGAGATACAGCAATAGTTCTATACAGGTATATAGGGGCAGCACCGACCAAGGGGATAGGAAGTACGTAAAACGCACCTTGAGGTGTTGTCGGATCTATTTCCACGGTTGAAATTTTTATAACAAGGACGTCGAGACACCCTCCATACATTTGACCGAACATTTGCCTACCGGACCCCCACCAACATATCAAGTAGAAGAAGAATAACCCGACGGACTAGAAGAAGCTCAGCATTGAAACCATCAACTGTAAAATCAATTACTGGAGATCAGGGCATGCAGCAAACCCAGGAATATTCGAACACTCAACCAATTCCCATATGAGTAAAGCTATACTAAGTGTAGAATTTAGTTGTATTTTAGCTACAGTTTCAGTCACAAGTTTCCTTTGCTCTTTATATATGTTTTCTCTAAGATTCATATGGTTTGACGCCATTCTTGTAAAACATTTCTACTGTAATAAAGTTGTTTCTGAACCTGAACCCAAAAATACACACTGAACTATTGCTAAGAAGCTCGGCACAAGAGTGTTCAGATCTTAACTCACACGATTTTGTTTATTCTTTTAGTCTTGGTTTTTATCCCTCGTTTATCTCCCATTTACAAAAGTGCATAACTCGTATTTATTTTATCCTTTCCCTATCAAATTAATAAAGATATCAAAGTGGCGGAGCCTCGGTTGTTCCTGGTCAAACCGTGGACCTAAATATGTTTTCGTGCTGTCACAACTAGCTATGAGGTTCGGATTGTCCCAATATCCTCGAGAATAAACGTAAGGGAATGAAATGTTCATCCAAATGTTTCCTTCCTGTTACTAAAACCATTTGTGATGCGGCAACGCCGCCATTCCCCAGCATAACAGCTGTTTAACTTTATGTACGTCAAGTAAACGACGAAACTGCAGAAATAAACAAAACAACCAAAAGTTTTATGTGATTTTCCCGAAACCTGTGATCCTAAATTCCAATTACGATGTCCAGATAATGCGATGTGCGTAGTGTCCACAGTAATTCGATGGAATGCCTCCTTTTAAGGTAACTTCCTAGACACTATATAACCTCCAAACCTATCTCTATAAAATACCCTTACTTTGTGTACAGAAAGACGAATCAAAGAGCCTTGATTATTTACCTAAATAAACAAATATGTAACGTTGTCTTAAACGTAAAAATGACACGTTACAATCTGAGTTACGGGGGAAAGTCGAAAAATAGGAATATTTTTCAAAACTTTGTTTTTATGAAAAATAAACGTTGTACCAAATTTATTTTACATCGAGTGGGTCGCAAAACCTGTAGGAATTAACACAACTATCAGCTTTATAAAAGCCAGGCTTCCTATCTGAGTTACGTGGGAAAGTCGAAAAATAGGAATATTTTGCAAAACTTGGGTTTTGTGAAAAATAAGCAATGTACCACAATCGTTTTACATCAAGTGGATCGTTAAAACAGTAAAAATTTACCGAGCTATCAGCTTTACAAAAGCTGGGTTTCTTAGCTGAGTTACAAGGGAAAGTCGAAAAATAGAAATATATCAGCCCATTCCAGATATCGATTAAAAACCTTGATTTTATTTTTCTGCCTCATCATGCTTCATCACACTGGGCATTGCTAGTTTTTGATTTGCCGAATTTCAAAATTTATTTCTTAGATCCAGCAGGTAATCCATGCCCAAATCACGGATCACCTTTTGAGGTGATCCGTGCCCAAATGATGTGTTCAAATGTGTTTTTAAATTTATGCAAACTTATGACCGAAATAATTTTAATAGTACAGTGAAATTTAATTATAGAAAATGGAGCCTAGCAATAAACAAAGAATATCCCCTTCAGTTTGATTCCTGCAATTGTGGAGTATAAGTCATTTACAATCTTTGGAATTTGCTAAAGAGTAAGACACTTTTTTTAAAACAATTGATATGGAATTTGACCCAGAGTCCTTTCAGATTATCTTGCAACAAGTTTTAATCTTGCAGTCAGAAAATATGAGAGACATCTGTTTGGTTTGTGGAAGGAAAGAAGACCAATTAAGCAACAGATGTATAACATGTCTAAGGGTCATATGCGATGCCTGTCCATTCAAAAACCAAGAACATTGTATGCTCTGTAGCTATAACAACATTTATAAAAATCTGTTTGAACGCCAACAAACAAGAGATATAATTTTAAATTTCGTTATTCATTACAAATCTGATATGACAACAATTTTTAAAAACATTTTAACCCACGAAGAATCCCAGCGGTTTTTAAATCAAAAACACAATTTAGAAAATATAAAGTGGGATTACTTAACTGCCTTCTTTTGTTTATCTGTTTTGTTTTAATTCCACTTTTATGCCGAAAAATCTTTTATCGGTATTATGGTTACAACGAAATCGACGTTGATATGTTCGAAGCATACAAAAAACGATACAACTTAGAAAAAGACGCAGACTATCCTTCGCCCTACACTCTATTGGATTTGCTAAATACATAAATAAAAAAGCAAATACCTACTATGTATATATACAAACATGTTAATTTTTGTGCAAAAAAAGCATAAAAAAAGTATTTTTCGTTTTTATATTAATCTAATAAGTTTAGTGAATATTATAAAATATTCGAATTTAAAGTTTTTTTAATAATAAATTTGTTTAATCAATAAAAAGAATTAAAATTAGAATTTGAGAATTTTTTATTAGGCATTTATGTAGCAAAAGCAGAAATTAACAATTTGGGAGATAAGTTTTATTTTAAATTAATATTAAAAAAGTAATACAAAAAAATGGACGAAAAAATTTTAAAATAACAAAAGAAACAAAAAAAAACACAAAAAACAAAAAAAAAAAACAAAAAAAAAACAAAAAAAAATAGGTAGTAATACCGTTCGCATCCGAAGGAAAACCCTTAAAATCCTTCACGTGCTACCCGGGTAATGCTAAATGAACGGAAAAACGATATTTACATAGTCTCTCGTAAATTCTCTCATACATTCACCACAGAACAGAACTAAGTGACAATGATCGAAGCTAAATTAAAATATGTCTGTAATATTATATAATATAATATTTGTGAATTGGATGTATTAAAAAACTACTACTTTTCACAAAAAAAATGTTTTAGAAAATATTCATATTTTTCGACTTTTTAAAGTTTTAACGATCCACTTGATGTAAAACGATTGTGGTACAGCGATTATTTTTCACAAAAACCAAGTTTTACAAAATATTTCTGTTTTTCGACTTTCCCCCGTAACTCAGATAGGAAGCCTAGCTTTTATAAAGCTGATAGCTGTGCAAATTCCTATTGTTTTTGCGACCCACTCGATGTAAAATTAATTTGGTACAACGTTTATTTTTCATAAAAGCAAAGTGTTGAAAAATATTCCCATTTTTCGACTTTCCCTTGTAACTCAGATAGGAAACCTAGCTTTTGTAAAGCTGATAGCTCGGTAAATTTTTACTGTTTTAACGATCCACATGATGTAAAATGATTGTGGTACAGCGTTTATTTTTCACAAAAACAAAGTTTTACAAAATATTCCTTTTTTTCGACTTTCCCCCGTAACTCAGATAGGAAGCCTAGCTTTTATAAAGCTGATAGCTGTGCAAATTCCTATTGTTTTTGCGACCCACTCGATGTAAAATTAATTTGGTACAACGTTTATTTTTCATAAAAGCAAAGTGTTGAAAAATATTCCCATTTTTCGACTTTCCCTTGTAACTCAGCTAAGAAACCTAGCTTTTGTAAAGCTGGTAGCTTGGTAAATTTTACTGTTTTAATGATCCACTTGTTGTAAAACGATTGTGGTACAGCGTTTATTTTTCACAAAAACAAAGTTTTACAAAATATTCCTTTTTTTCGACTTTCCCCCGTAACTCAGATAGGAAGCCTAGCTTTTGTTAAGCTGATAGCTCGGTAAATTTTTACTGTTTTAACGATCCACTTGATGTAAAACGATTATGGTATAGCGTTAATTTTTCACAAAAACAAAGTTTTTAAAAATATTCCTATTTTTCGAACTTCCCCCGTCACTCAGATAGGAAACCTACGTTTTGTAAAGCTGATAGTTCGGTGAATTCCTATTCTGTTTTAGACCTCTTCACTGGATAATTGTGATGTACATCACATTTGTTTCTTTAAAAAAAAATTGTATATGCCCAATTATTTTTGGCTTACCCTGTAGCTCAGTTTTATCATTAAAGGCTTAGATGGTTGTCAATGTATCAGTTTGACCATATTTGACCTATTTGCGTTTTAAATATATACATAGATCTAGGTTAATCGCAAGGCCACGCAATGTTGGGATTGGTATATTAAAAAAAATATATAAAACTTGCTACTGTTTAAATTCTCACATACTAAAGCTCACAGCTGACAGTTGTTAATGTAAACTTACGATTTTATAATATTCTCACCTTGAATTGTCTTTTAAAACGCTTAAAACCTTTAAATAACGAATTTACAGCTTATAACAAAAAGTTATCTGGTCCACTGTTATATATGTAAATCTGAATCTAAATCTGGTAGCTTATTCTTGACTTGCCGTGACGTGAGGTGAGCGAAAAGTTTCTTTTCACGGGTAAATGAATTCACGGGAGTGTTTCTAACCTTACTTTTATGTGTCATTTTTGTTTTTGGCGTTTGTTTCTTTTCATTAAAATTTTAAACATTTTTTTGGTGTTCTTGTTTTGTGTGCTGTGGGTTTTTTAAATAAATATAATTATGAATGTGGAGGACTTTAATGATATCGTCTTAAACTCGATAATCGAAGATTATGATGAAGCGGTGCGGCTTCATAATGTTGTAAGAGATGTTGGGCCAAAGTGCGACCCTTTTGATTTATCGGATCATAAATTTGTAAAACTATTTCGACTAAGTAAACATTTAACAACAATTTAGTACAAATGGTTACTCCTTATATGACACCCCCTACTCGGACATGTGCACTTACAATTACCACAAGGGTAGGTATATGTATATGGCTGGTTTATGGCCCAGCCTGATTAAACATAAACTTTGTATTGGTGTTTTAATTTTGTCTTACTTTTTAACAAGTTGAATTTAAGATAAATACACAACTGATGACTAATCATAGGAATAAAACTTATATTAAATTATTTATAGCCCATCGCACCGACTTTTTTTTTTCGTTACTTAGCCTAAAGTGTTCCTTATTACGTCATATTATGTGGCTAGAAACCGTTTGTTTTTATTTTTAATTTAAAATTGTTTTTGTTTATTAAAAATGCGGGGTTAAGATTTTTAATAATCACCTGGGTTGTAAAATCCTATTTTGGGAATAGCGATTTTTAGCACCTTTTTGGGACCTTTTTTGGTCATATGACTTTTGTCAGCTTTTATTAAAATCGCGATAAAATCACGTTTTGACTTTTTGGAAAGCGCCGTCCTGCGCCAGAAAGAGAAAGCAAAACACTTCCGTCGAAACTTTTGCCGAGAACGCATCGCAACAGAAAAAACCTTTAAACAATTTTCGGGAGTGAAAACCCGGATCGGCCCTACCATCACTGATAAAGACGAGCGAAGCTGCAGAAAACAAACTGGTAAGTCTTAACGTGGGCGAAACTAATTTAAAACATCACAAAATTAACCTTTTTTATAGAAATCACAAAGGGGTGTTTTTCAGGGTATTTTTTTAGTTTTTTGGGGAAAATACCAAGGACCACTCTTTTTGGGACTCCACCCATTTGGTTCTTCGAGCCGGATTTTTGAAAAAGCCCAAACTGCAGTTTGTCTGAATTTGCCTGTTACCAAGTGGGTTTTTCTTGCAGTAAACACGTTTTTATTTCAGTTTTTTTTGTGAAACCGTTTTTTGCGTTCCTTGATGTGCGCTGCTGTATGTGCGCGCGCAACATCACACCTTTGAATAGGAAACTGGTGAAAATTGGTTCATTGTAGTTTTTTTTTTGTTGGCCTTGTTTTGGTTTTCGACCATAGAAAAAGAAAATTTCATTGTTTTCGACGGTTGGCACCATTGAAATCATATGTTCCATGACATATGACGCCTACCTAACCTATAATTTTTGATGACAAAACGACCGTTTTGTTTATTAATTTTTTGATTTTGAACCTTGTTTTTTCACGGTCTTGAGTTTTTTGAACGACCGCGAAACATCGTACCTGTGTTTTAGTGCGTTTACCCAATTTTTAGAGCATTTAACCTTTTTGTTTGTTGTGGCTTAAGGATGAGTGAGTTAAAATCTCTTAAGAAACAGCAAGCCTCCATATTGACGCGGGTGAAAACAACACTTGCAAAAGCCTTAGATGCACAATCTGACCCTACCAACGCTACAAAAATTCGAACTTTTAAAATGCGTTTAGTTGACTTTGAGACTAAGTGTAGTCAATTTGACCAATTTCGCTTCGACATTGTTCAGCTAGACCTTAGAGAGGAACAAGAAAATAATCAGGGTGAGTTAGTAGAATCATTTGATGATGTAAAGTATTCAATAAGGTCTATAGCTAGGGACCTTTTCCCGGATTCAAGCCAACAAAGCCTGCCATCACCTGTCTCGGTTTCTGATCCTATCCGAGGATTAGAAATTCAAAAAATACATTTGCCTGCCTTCAATGGCACAGATTTACGGGCGTGGCCTACCTTTCTTGATTTATTTAATAGTTTAGTTCATGATAAGGTTGAACTTTCAGATATAGCTAAATTTCAAGTTCTTTCTACAGCCCTTGTAGGTGAAGCACAATCAGTTATTCGTAATATTTCATTGGTAGCATCTAATTATAGGCTTGCTTATGATGCAGTTGTACGTCTTTACAATAATAAGAGACGCCTTGTAACCCACTATTGGTCTTCAGTTTATTCTGCACCTACTGCTAAGAGTAATAGCTCTCGGGATTTAAGAAAACTTTTGTCCACATTTCGTGAAAATCTTGAAGCCCTTTCAAATTTTAATGATTTAGACCTTCTTGATTTTATTAAAATGAACCTTCTTTTACAGAAGATTGATCCCACTCTTAAGCAAAAATTTGAAGTTGAGAATAGCACCAAACAGATCCCAACCTATAAAAATTTGTTTACCTTTCTAGAGCAGAATTGTCGTGCTCTTGAAAATTGTTGTCTTTTGGACAATTCTTTTGATGCTGTGTCTGTTTCCCCCTCTCATCGCCAGGATGGAGGGAGAAGGACAAGTAAACCACCCTATAGTTTAGCCAACCAAGTTGACCATTGCAGCTGTTGTAAACAGAAAGGCTTTCACCCATTTATCAAGTGTGATAAATTTTTGGAAATGGAAGTCTCACAGCGACATGCCCTTATAAAAAGGAAACACCTTTGTTTCAATTGTTTTAGAAACCACCTCGTGAACCAGTGTCCTCATACTGAGTCGTGTTCATTTTGCGCAGGACGTCACAATACTCTTTTGTGTTTTAGAAAGAAAAAGAGTCCAAATGACCCTGTTGGCACCACCTCCCATAGTACTACCCCTAGAAGTACCATGTGTACATCCACCATTGTAAACCATAGTGAACCAATTGAAGTGAAATCAGTTCTTTTTGCTACCGCTCAGGTTCTGATTTTGAATAACCAACATGAACTTGTTCCTTGCCGAACCCTCTTTGATACAGCAAGTGGAGCGAGTTTCATATCCTTGTCTTGTGCTGACAAATTGAAATTGCCTATTATTCCTAATAGAACACCAGTCCATGGTTTAAATAATTTTAGTTGTAATGTGTCTCATGGAACCATGAACCTTGAGATTTGTTCTAAGAACTTCCCAGATAGTTTTTTTAGATGTGAAGCCATCATTACCCCTAACATTTGTGGACCTACCCCTTCCACTTTTGTAAAAAATAGTTTGTCACAGTGGCCTTATTTAGAAGGATTAGTAATTGCTGATCCAGATTTTGGAAAGCCCAGTGATGTTGATATTTTGCTTGGAGTTGATTTATTTGGCCAGATGCTTGTTCCAGGTTTTGTGAAGGGACAAAATGGACCTTCTGCCATGAATACCATATTTGGTTGGGTATTGTTTGGAGGCTTTAATAAATCTACCTCCTCAAAATTTGTTAATTTGTTGACTACCATAGATTACCCAAATAGTTGTGCTCTTAGTGATACCATGAAAAAATTTTGGGAAATTGAGTGTGTTCCTCAAAAGATCCCCCTCAATGAGAAGGAGGAAAAGTGTGAGGATATTTACCAATCAACCTTCTCGAGAGATCCTTCCGGGAAATATATTATGAGATTACCTTTTAGAGACTCGCCTCCAGATTTGGGTGACTCTAGAAACCAAGCCCTTCGGAGATTTAATTTTTTAGAAATGAGACTTTCTAAAAATCCACCTCTTCGTCAGTTGTATAATGATTTTATGCAAGGCTATGTAGACCAGGGTCACATGACACCTAGCTCGTCATTTGAAAATCCTTCTTATTATTTTCCACACCATTCTGTAGTTAAGGAGGAGCATGGGACCTCACGCATCAGAGTTGTTTGTGATGGTGGAGCAAGTAGCTCTAATGGATTGAGCCTTAATGATGTCTTGCTTCCAGGGCAAAAGCTACAAAATGATATAACCAAAATCTTGTTAGGTTTTAGATTTTACCCATTTGTTTTTAGTACAGACATACGACAGATGTTCAGAAATATTGTTGTGAATAACAAAGATGACAGATACCAAAAAATCCTGTGGAGACTTGACCCCTCTAAACCTATCCAAGATTGGAACCTCCACACAGTGACATATGGTTTGAATTGTAGCCCGTATTTAGCAATTAGAACTCTACATCAGTTAGTAGCTAACCATGGAAAGAATTACCCTCTTGCCTCTCCCATACTATTGGATTCCTCATATGTTGACGATGTAATAGGAAAGAGTTTGTCAATAGACCATGGCTTGGAGCTTCAAAAACAGCTTATTGGATTGTTAAGCTGTGGGGGCTTTGAACTCCGAAAATGGAGCTCAAACTGCCCAGAACTCCTAGCTGCCATTCCAGAAAGCCATCAACAGAATATTTCCTTTGAAGAAAAGGACAACACTGTTTTAAAAATTTTGGGCTTACAGTGGAACTCTGCTATTGATGCCTTTTCATATTCAGTCCAGCCAATTAGCAGAGATTGTACCAAGAGAGTTATACTCTCAGAGATTGCTCGGATTTATGATCCTTTAAGTTTTTTGGCTCCTGTGGTCTTGGTTGCCAAGGTACTTATCCAGCGTCTGTGGCTTGAAGGTCTTTCTTGGGATGCAAAACCATGTATTGATGTTGTTACTCAGTGGCAGCAATATGTCACACAATTACCTTTGTTGTCTACCATTTCTATACCTCGCTATGTGTAAGACACACAGCTGTTACCACAGAAATCCATGGTTTCTGTGATGCTTCCAGTGTAGCTTATGGTGGTGTGATATATGTTCGCCAAATCCACCCAGATGGTAAAATTTCAGTGGCTCTATCATGTGCAAAAAGTAGAGTTTGCCCGCTGAAGACTATATCAATTCCTCGTTTAGAGTTGTGTGCTGCCTTGTTGTTGGCAGACCTGATGGAGTTTGTTGTTACCAATTTTGAAGTTGTACCTATAGATAAAATCTATGCTTGGTCTGACTCTCAAGTTGCCCTAGCATGGATAAAAATCAGCCCTTCCAAAAAGAAGGTTTTTGTTGCAAACCGTGTGACAACCATTCAAGAGAAAACCTCTCCTGATTGTTGGTACCATATAAGTGGTGTTGAGAATCCAGCTGACTGCCTGTCAAGGAGTTTGCTTCCTAGTCAGTTTATTGACCACCCTTTATGGCCCACCGGACCTCCATGGTTGTCATCTAGTATTGAATATTGGCCCATTTCTAATAGCATGAAAGTTGAGGAAATGGATGTACCTTTTGAAGAGAATCGTATAGTTCTTGTTGTTACTGCACAAGTCCCAGGTGTGCTTCCTACATTGTTGGATAAATTTTCCTCCTTGCGAAAAATCCAGGGAATATTTGCTTATTGTTTACTAGCTACCTCTCAGGCACTCTGTTATAAGGAATTGTACTTTGCACTTTGCATCATGGTTAGGATTGTGCAACAGGAGACTTTTTCTGATGATTTGAAGAGGCTTTAAAAAGGCGAACCATGTTCCAAACCTCTTCGCAAGCTAGCCCTCTTTTTGGACTCCCAGGGTGTCCTTAGGGTGGGGGGACGCTTACGTCATATTGACTTGGCTTACGAAGTTAAGCATCCAATGTTGTTACCACGTGACCATAGACTAACCATGTTAGTGATTGAGAAATGCCATACTGACCATGGGCATCCAGGACCTCGCCTGTTGGAATACCTCCTTGCCCAACAGTTCTGGATCCTATCTGTTAAACGCGCGATACACAAGGTGATTGCTGATTGTTTCACATGTGTTCGAACCAACCCAAAACCATATAATCCCTACATGGGTGACTTACCAAAAACCAGAGTGTCTCAATTGAAACCCTTCTCCCATGTTAGTGTGGATTTTATGGGACCATTCCAAATTATCTTAGCTAAGCGTCGAGGTGCCAAGAGCCAGAAGGCTTATGGATGTATTTTTGTTTGTTTTTCCACTAAGGCCATCCAGCTTGAAGCAGTCTCCGACTTGTCCGCTGAAGCTTTCTTAGCAGCTCTTCGTAGATTCGTAGGGCGAAGAGTGCGTTGCTCCGCGTTGTACAGCGACAAAGGAACTAACCTGACTGGGGCTAATAACCTCTTAACTGGGTACTGTCGTCAAGCCGCCGAATCGTTGTTCATCAAGTGGCATTTTAATCCCCCAGCTGGTCCACACTTTGGTGGTCTGCACGAGTCTGGAATTGTTCTGTCTGTTGGCAACCAGATCATGACTTTTGAGGAGTTGATGACAGTTTTAATCCAAATAGAGGCCACTCTCAATTCAAGACCTCTTTGCAGCCTCAGCCCTGATCCTAACGATTTACAGTCGTTAACGCCTGGTCACTTCCTGACCCTCGAACCTTTGACCTCCCCACCTGATGAGAAAATGGTAGATTTTAAACAAAATCGATTGATTCGCTGGCAACTTGTGCAGCAAATGCACCAGCATTTTTGGCGACGGTGGCATATTGAATACCTGCACTCGTTGCAGCAGCGAGAAAAGTGGAACACCCCTGACAATCTTCCTAAGGTTGGTGCACTCGTTGCGTTGTATGACGAGAATCTGCCTCCCTTGAGGTGGTCGCTCGGTCGTATTGTTCAAATTTACTCGAGTCCCGACAAAATACCAAGGATAGTTTAAGTAAAAACCGCGAAAGGTTTCCTTGACAGACCGTTACCAATTTCCAAAATCATGTGTGTGATGTCCATTTTAGTTATTTGATTGCATTGAATCAAATAAATACCAATTAGAATTTTTTAGGATAACATTGAGTTTGCTGCAAGAAATAGTGTGGCAAATAATGTTTAATTTTTATCTTTTATTTTTTTTCTCTTTTGGGCCTGCACCTTTTTTTGTATAAAAATTTAAGATTTTTATGGTGGGTTGAATGGCTAGAAACCTTTTGTTTTTATTTTTAATTTAAAATTGTTTTTGTTTATTAAAAATGCGGGGTTAAGATTTTTAATAATCACCTGGGTTGTAAAATCCTATTTTGGGAAAAGCGATTTTTAGCACCTTTTTGGGACCTTTTTTGGTCATATGACTTTTGTCAGGTTTTGTTAAAATCGCGATAAAACCACGTTTTGACTTTTTGGAAAGCGCCGCCCTGCGCCAGAAAGAGAAAGCAAAACACTTCCGTCGAAACTTTTGCCGAGAACGCATCGCAACAGAAAAAACCTTTAAACAATTTTCGGGAGTGAAAACCCGGATCGGCCCTACCATCACTGATAAAGACGAGCGAAGCTGCAGAAAACAAACTGGTAAGTCTTAACGTGGGCGAAACTAATTTAAATCATCACAAAATTAACCTTTTTTATAGAAATCCCAAAGGGGTGTTTTTCAGGGTATTTTTTTCGTTTTTTGGGGAAAATACCAAGGACCACTCTTTTCGGGACTCCACCCATTATGATTATATTAAGAAACGCTTAAGCTATGGAACCGAAAAAAAGTCGGTGAGATGGACCCTTAGACACTAAGTTTTATTTTATCTATTTAGCCCTTTAAGGCAACAATTTTAAAATCTTCAAGAATGTATTTTTTATTTATATTTAAATAAAACTTAAAAATCACACTATTACCTTATACTGTACCATAATACAGTAGGTAGGTAAATTATGATGGAGTAACATCTATTTTATAGATTATTTTGAGAATGACTGACATAACTCTATATTCGCTATTTTTATAAAGTTTTAATAAATAAAATAAAATTATAAAAAATCTAACATTAAAAAAATTATGATAAATTTAAAAAAAAATAAAACATTTAGTGTAAGAAATATTTTTAAAGGAAATTTTAGAGCGATTTTTTACATTCCCCATCATTCTTTAAAGTTTGGTGAATCATTTAAATTACATCTTTTTTATAATTTTTGCCAGTTTTAAATGGAAACAATCAACATCTAAATTAGTATATTTGTTTTAGGTTACCCAACAAGGCCTTGGCTTTTAACAATAATTCCAAATACCAGGAATGAGCAGGAAGTCAGATTCAATGATAGATTAGCAAATCAAGATTTAATTTTCAAGAGTAATTCAGAAAAATATAATTGCGAACAATTTTTAATAAATAAACTATTTCTTTATGTATCTTGTTTTTATTATTATTCAAAGTACCTAGATCATTTCCTCTGAACTAATAAATGAAGGTAAATCTTTTTGTTTATTAAGCATAAAATAACCAATTCCTACATACATTTTAATAAACTTTATTTTACACTCAAGTAATTAACAAAACAATGTTTATAGTATTATCTCATATCAATATAAAAGTAACCAAAAATTTTTTTCAGGGTGTTCAAATTGAATCCTGTTATGTAAAAATCACAAGTGAGTGAGAAAGGTGTGTGATTTAAGTGTGTGAGGAAGAGATACACAACCATGAGCATCCAAACCTCTTATTCTCACACAGTTAGCAAAACTAGCATGTTTAGGAAAAAAATAGTTTAAAACGGATAATTAAAAAAATAAAACATTTTTCTACATAGATTCAAATTAATATAAAAAATAAAATATTTTCTGTAGGCCTTTTTTAGGGGGACATTTTGAGGGCACTTTCAAGTTCCATTTTTTCATTAAATATGTCTATATTACTTATACTACTATGTCGGTTTAGAACGTTTTTCTACGTTGTCCGACGCCTATTCTCCACCTCCTTCGATCCTGACAAACATCATCTGTCAGAGTTTTTTGACTCATTGATCTTTGGATTGACTGTTGCCATTCTAGTTTAGAACGCCCTCTTTTTCTGCGCCCTATTGTTGCCATTCTAGGACCTGCGTTGGTAATCTTTCGTCGTTCATCCGTTGTACATGGCCGTACCTTATCAGCTGCCTTCTAGTGATGTCATCCGTTATGCTTCCCTCGATTCCCATTCTTTCTTTTATGATCTCATTTCTTATGTGATCCACTCTAGATATTCTCATTGATCTTCTTATTGCATCCATTTCGACACTTTCCATTTTTGTTTTGTATCTTTCTGTTACGCGACAAGTCTCTACTCCATACAACAGCGTGCTTTTGACCATTGTTTCATATATGTTAAACTTTACATTCTTTTTTATCTCTCTGCTCCATAAAATACTGTTAAGACATCCAATAACTTTTTCTGATTTTACTATTCTTTTTTTCAATTATTTACAGTCTGTACCTGTCTTATTAAATCATCAACACCCAAGTACAGATACTCATTGCATCGAGATATTGTTTGTCCATTTTCTAGTACTAACTCACTGGATTCGTTTCCAATACATAAGTGCTGTGTCTTGTCCACGTTCACTGTTGATCCCCACTTTTGGTATTCTTCTGTTAACTTTCTCATCATATACTCCATGTCTTCTTTATCATTAGCTACAATTACTTGGTTGTCAGCAAACTGTAGTGTGTATATGGTAAATCGGTCGTTAAGTTGTATTTCCATGCCGTGCACTTTACGTTTCCAGTTTTTTAGAGCTACTGCGATAAATATTTTAAAAAAGTTGGAGAGATACAACATCCCTGTCTTAAGCCTTTTGTTACCAGGAATTCTTTTGAAAGTCGATTTCCAATTTAAATTTTATTAGTTTGCTCTAACACTGTCCATAATTTTTCTGCTGGAACGGTATCATATGCTTTTTGTAGGTCCACAAAGGTAACATGAGTCTCTATATTTCTGGCACTCCTTTTCTCAATTACTTGTTTAAGACAAAAACATTATCACTACAAGATCTGCCTGCACTAAACCCACTTTGCTCTTCTTCTTCTTGTTCATGAAAATCATTCTCTATTAGATCTCTAAGAATCCTACCGTACAATCTACTTAGAGTACTGGTTACTGAAATTCCTCTGTAATTGTTGCAATCCAGCTTGTTTCCTTTTTTATGTATTGAGGATATGAATGCAATTTTCCAATCATTAGGTACTGGATGTCCGTTTATGCATTGGTTAATAATATATGTGAGATTTTCGAGTAGTTTCTCTGATCCATATTTGAGCATTTCGGCATATATTCCCCAGGTCCGCTAGCTTTTCCAGATTTAAGCTTTTTAATATTATTCTTTATTATTTCTTTTTCGATGATTACTTCCTCTCCATGTACTTCTATGTCTCTTCTCGGAGAGGCTGCCAGATATTCGTGTCTCGTCTCCGGCAGCAGTCCCTTGTAGTGTTCTGTCCATTGTTCTGGTTTGATTATCTGGATATTTACTTTTTCTTTTGTTGGGTTTTTTACTGTAGAAATGAATTTCCATACTGCAGAACTATACCTACCTCTTACGTGTGTATTTATGTCGTGGCACTTGCGCTCGAACATTTCATTTTTTTCTGTGCGTATCAAATTTCTTAGCTGTCTTCTGGTTTCCCTGTAGATTTCTAAGTCTCTTTGCTCCTTAGTACTGAGCCATTTCAAGTATGTACGTTTTTTCTCTTTGACCTGTATTTTGTCCGTCCACCACATCTTCCTGTTATTTCTATTATCTTGGTACACAACAGCTTCGTTGCTTGCTTCCTTCAAGCTTTTTATTATGTTTGTATATATCTCTTCAAATGAGTGATTTGTGTTTATTAATTTTTCATCTAATCGGTTCTGATACAATCTTTGAGTACTTTCGATTTCTAGACTTCTAAAGTTGTATTTTTGATTGTCTTCAATGCTTTCTAGGTTTTCATTTTTTCTAATACTTTCGTCCTTATTTGTTTTTCTTAAAGGGAATAATATTTTTGCTTTTACCAGATGGTGGTCAGATCCACAGGTAACACCACCATCATACCACTTTAATTGCGAGTGTTGTCCACCTATAGCATAATCAATGATTGATTTAAGATTTCTTGTTGGCTGAATCCAGGTATATCGATGAATATCCTTATGTTTAAAAAAACCATTATTTATTTTTAGGTTCTGGGTTTCACACAATTGCATCAGTCTTAAGCCATTATCATTTGTTACTTCCTCTCCAAATGGTCCTATCACTTTGCTCTGGGTTTGCCTACCAGTTCGGCTATTAAAATCGCCAAGCATAATTATTTCTCTGGTATTACCGATTTTTGTGATAGTCTCATCAAGTTGATCAAAGAACATTTGTTTTGTAGCTACTCTTTCGTCATCTGATGGTGCGTAGACTGCTGTTATGCTTATATTATGTCCAAACATCTTTAGAACGAAAAGTTAACCAAAGCTTCTTTTTGAACTGGTACCTATTACTTGTTTTGGTGTTGAGATGAGTGGCCTCAAAGTCTCCATCTACAAAAGAAAAAAATTATACACCTAATTTCTAAGGATGGAAATAATCTCTATGTTATTTCAATCTGTTAAAAATCCTTATTAAATAAAATACTAATAACAAGCTTTGTGGGTGCAAGGTTGGCTCATGCATGCAATATTTATAATTTGAAATAGCATTATTTGCTAATAAAGGTTTATTCAATTCAATTCAACTTGGCATGTTGTTCTCACAAAAGCAGAAAACATAAAAACACAAATTGACTTCCTTTTTGTCGTTTTCGTGTAAATTTTTCCCAAAAATAAACATAAAAAAGTAGGGTTAGCCACCAATAAAATGTGAAATGGTCAAATCAATTGCATCAAAAGTTGCTTTGAACAACGGCAACATTGCCTTGCACTGCTGTGCCCACTATGAACCCACGGCACACTCACGCCGACTAGCGAAGTTCAAGAATGCCGATTTGAGATTTGGTGAGCGCTCACCTCACCTCACGTCACGGCAAGTCAAGAATAAACGTCCTGAAGCTAACTTCAGGCACGTCATTTAAAACCAGTTTTTTTATTTTTTGAGGTTCTATAACATTTTCTTTTAAATCATTAAGTTTTTTCCTTTTGTCATTATGTCAACCTAGTTTGTTTAAGCAGCTCTCTGTCTATCGGTTTCGCATAAAATATACGCAAATGCCCTACGTAAAACTTTTTTGCAGCATTAATAATAACGTAAAAAAGAAGATGGCATTTATGGTAAAAAACTCTGTAAAAACAAACAACTAAGACAAGTATTTTATTAATAACATACCAACTAGATCCAAAGTGCTTCTTACTACCACTCTTTTAAATCTTGAAGTGGGCAAGGAGTGAACTTTTATATTAATCTCGCCGAAAACCAAATTTAGCCTAAAAAAATAAAGCATAAGCTTTTGCATCTTCTAATTAAAACAAAGTGGCACTTGTGATAAACCTCACCAGTATTTACTAAGGCGTAAGTTTAAGTCTAGGTTTTGGTTTAAGTTTAAGTTTTAGGTTTAAAATTTAAGTGTGCATTGGTTTGGAAAAATTGATTTTTGTCCAAAACAGGCCGCAATTGATTTGGTATTTTTACCTGTATGGACGATAAAATGTCCTAAAAATTGAAATTTAAGACGATTTGTTCTTGAAATGGACCATATAGACCGGAAAAAAGAAGAAAACATGGAAAACTGATTTTTCTACAACTGCCTAATTTAGACTTCTACGTCACTTTAAACACCAAGGTCATGGGATTCCGACTAAAAATCGTTCTAAATTTTAAACTACCTAGTGGGGGTGGTTTACCTCATTGTAACTTGAAAACAATCACGTTTTTGTTAATTTATTTGTTAAAAATATAAAATTTGATAATATGGGGTCAATTCTTTACATTTCAAAAAATCTGGCGAAATTTGACAAAATGTGACATAATCTGGCGCTTAAGATTTCTCGTTTAAAAGGCAATTTTTAAACTTAAAAACTTACCTAAAAGGCCATTTCCCACTTTTTGATAGATGTAGCGTCACGATATAATATTTGTTTTTAATTAAAAACCCGTAATTTGTTGAAAATTTTTAATTTAAAAATTGTAAATAAATTCACTATTAACCACACAAACTGAAATGTCAAATTTCGTCACATTTCGTCACATTTCTTTCAAATTTATGAGTCCTATTCGTTTTCTTTATGAGGTCAGCTAAGTTTACTTTCTTTCTTTGTTTTTCACGGTAAAATTAACAAAGAGGGACTAACTGCATGTCGTGGAAGGGTCGCTACAAAATTAGCTCTACGCTGTTGCCACCGTTATATTTGAACGGAATTTTAAGGGAATGTCAAATTATTTCTTTAAAATCTGCCAGAAAAATCTGACTAAGTGAAGATCCTGTCAAATTATTGAAGTGGTGATTATTTTTTTACTTTTTAAAAAAGCTAGGCACGTATATAGTTTTTTATTCTGAGGGGTCCTCCCATATAGAAACTGCTGTTCTTCAGTGACGGCCCATGCGGCTGAGTCCTTCGTAAACCAGAGAGAAAATAATAAATTGTCTCTGTCGTAAACGAACACGAAAGCTGCGCCCATAAGGTTTTGGATAGTGTAATTAAAAATACTAGGGTCACTGCATCCTGGAAGTCTAGCGTCTCCCAGGGGTAGCGACACGAGTGTCAAAACCGTACTCAAAATTCCATAGACATTCGTGAAAAATACTCATTTTTATACAGTCTGAGAAAAGACAAATGTTTTAATAGAACTTAAAAAGAACTCGTTTTTATACAGCTTAAGAAATAAAAAATATGTTCCTTGAGTTTTTGGGTTATGAATATTTATTGTAGGTATTATTGTTAAAAATTATTTTCTTTTAAATATTATTTCTGTTTTTGTATAAAAATAATACGTAATAAATAAACAAACAGGACAGAAATCCATTTCTATGTTAAAAGTTTATTAATAGTATATAATATATCAAGGGATAAAATGAAAATTTTATCACGATGTTTATACGCTATTTTTCGCACTGTTTAATTTATTTTCCAAGGTTTTTTCCCATTTTTTTTGGGTGTTTTTGGTATTGTGGTTTTTTTTAGTATCTTTTTATTCCGAATTTTACATTTTATCAAAAGACAAAAAATGCCCAAATACAGTTCGAGTTTTCGTAAGGTTCGGCTTAATTATTTATATTTTTATAGTACATTTCATATAAATATCTTAATATTATTGTTCGAAAGCATAAACTTCGAAAATCATTTTCTTTAAACCAAAAATTGTTCTAAAACATATTCTTCGAACAAAAGATTGTTCGAAAACGTTTTCTTCAAACAGAAATTTTTCGAAATCATTTTCTTCGAACAGAAATGTGTTCGAAAACATTTTCTTTGAACGGAAATTTGTTCGAAAATATTTTTTTAAAATTAAAATTTGTTCAAAAACATTTTTTCGAAAACAAATTTTTCGAAAAAAAAATTTGACCTGGCTTGCCAAACTTAACACAACTCATATAGTTCGACTAATGGGGTTTTTTTCTAACAATTTTTGGAAATAAAAACTTCCCTGACTTCTTTCCCGGGACCCTAGAGGGTGTGAAACCAAACCGAACCAACCGAGACCTATTGTCGAAAAATGATTTCCCTAAATTAGCTTTCCGGTCCTCATTTTGGAAGGTTGAAATCGGTGTTACTCTAACCTTTCTTAATTGAGCATATCAGGAGGTATCTGGACCGGTTCGGATACGTTTGCGATCAATTGACAAAGTTTAGGAAAATACCGATTTCGACCTTCCAAAAGGAGGAAAGTAGACAAATTTTCAGAATGTTTACGATCCCGGGAAAGAAGTCAGGGTTTTTTTGAAAAAATATGTTAAAAAGACCTTGCCGTAGTCAAACTATATGAATTGTGTTAGGTTTGGAAATCCAGGTCTAGAGCGTCTTTTATCGAAAAACTTGCTTTCGAAGAAAATGATTTCTATTCGAAGAAAATGTTTTTGAACAACTATTACTTACGAACAAATTTCCGTTCAAAGAAATGGTGTTCGAATAAATTTCCGTTTAAAAAAAATGTTTTCAAACAAATTTTCATTAGAAGAAATGGTTTTCATAAAAATTTCCGTTCGAAGAAAATGTTTTCGAACAAAGTTCTGCGACCCGTCGTGTTGCTACCTTGAGTTTTTATTGGATGTTGATTTTTTAAAAACTTTTCTATGAGTGTGTGTGTGTGTACCTGTGTGTCTCTTAATTCTACTTTGTTTTGCAATCATTACAGTGTAGCTACTTTCGATCTTTGTTTGAACCTTTTGTTTTTCAATCTTTTGTATTTTCGACCTTTTGTACTTTCGAACTTTTGTATTTTCGACTTTTTGTATTTTCGACCTTTTCTTCGCCGCCCGCTTTTTTTTGAACAATAATAAAAATAATAGTAGGTATATTATAAACCTGGAGCGTGCAGTGTTTACTTTTAATACCACGGCGGGAATTTTCATGCTCGACCGGAAGAAGGGCTATAATTTGCTAAGTGACTAAAAGGGACTTTAATGCCAAGGTTTATTTTTATATACTAAAAATAATAATAATCATAAACTAAATAAATAGGTATTAAACCACTTACCGTACTGTAGTTTTAGCATGTCAAGTATATAAAAAAACAGTGGGCAGTGATAGTTGTCATGGCATTACATTAAACAAAAGTCAGTCAGATGCTAACAAACAAAGGTCACTCATCGTCAAGCAAGGTAAAGCTTGCTTGACGATGAGTGACCTTATAACAAACAATGTGGAAAAATATTATTTATTTCATAACAAACTAATTAAGTTTACTCGAGAAAAAGTTCGAATTACATTTCTCGAAGATGGAAAATAAAGCATATTCTTACTTTGAGATGGGCATGGAAATGATGCAATAAACAGAATTTCGAAAATTTCACAGTTTCCTGGTTTACAGCCTGGAGAAGTCTAGAAAGTTAAATGCTTCGTTTATATGGAAGCAATATTCTATGCCTAAGGACACAATAACGATCAAAACGAACCAAGCCATCGGCAAAGTAAAGTAAGCTTACGGCAAGCTGGAACAAAATAATCGGTATCGTGTATATATTCCTTTTTGTTTTTTGTATTATGATAAAATAAAATAATCCAAAAACCTATATTTTGCCTTTATGGTTTTAAAGAAATTACTTTCAATCACTGGAGACAAGAAATACTACCTTAGCCCATGAAAAAAGGGATTAAACGTACACCTTTATTCCGTAGAGAGCATAAAACATTTATTAAATAATACAAAACCCAACATAATAGTTTTCTATATTTTAGAATATATATAAAACATGCAAACTATATTTTTGGTTTCCTTCGCTGTGTGGACTGCTGGACACAGGGTCCTAATAAATTTGAAATCATAAAAAACTTAGTTTTTTTAGGTTTGTTTATTTGGACAGTAAAATTTATATACCGGATGTGACGGACAGTTCTTTACGTAACATTTGTAAACCATTTAATTTTTTTAAACATAAAAAAAGCTATGCTCCTGACAGTGTCAGATTTGAGTTTTTCGTAAATGAGGTTATGTTTGGTGTCGCTACCCCTGGGAGAGCGGCTAGTTCACAACTTGCATTCCGTTTGCTATTGGTCGAAATAGTCAGCTGACTTTTTAATGTTGAACGTTGCCGTTTAAGATTATTATTATATTATATTAAGAGATGGTGCCACCAGTCAAGCATTTAACAAACTTTATGTTTACAGCTTTCGGCGTAAAATACGAATATATACTAGTTGTAAGTGACTAAAAAGAGTAGTGGTTTGTGCAGTACATACCTATTGAATTTAACTAAATCTATGCATATGCCGATGAGTTTTTTTTTTATTGTTTTTTAAAAACATATTATTTTTTTTTTAATTAGCTTCCTTATCCTGTTTTCCTGTCGAAATCGGTGTTAACCTAACCCTGATAAATTATTCGACAACGTATCCTAACCTGTCCAGATACGCCCCGGTCAGGATACGTTTCCCATCAATTGACCACGGTTAGGTTTTGTTTCAGTTTGGTTTAACACCGATTTCAACCTCCCAAAACGAGGACAGGAGAGTTTTAATTTTAAAAATCCCGCCTGACTATGTCAACCAATAGCAAATGGAATGCAAGTTGTGAACTATCCGCTCGTTGGAAGATGCCAGGCTTTCAGGATGCAGTGACCCTAAGAATAGTCGCCACAGTCTCCATCTGACGAAAATAAGTCGAAGGCGGAATTTTTCAGGGGTGCCACGACCACGTGGTCACTTTGTGCAAGGAAAACTTAAGTTTGCGACACGCTCCCTAGAGGGAGCCACACATATAGGCAGGGAACTGCGTACAGCCGACCTGAAAATAGGTTCATAATATGAATAAAATGAACGGGACCCAAGAAACAAACCTTTAAAACATAAATTTCAAACTTTCTATAAATTCGTATAATTAAAAATAATGTTTGTATAATTATGTAAAATTTCTTGTGTGCCTAATATTATAGATTTGTTAAAAAATTCTAATTTTCTACTTAGCAATAAAAAGTTGAAAATAGCCCTAAAAAACTACTATTTACGGATTAGATCAAATTTTGGTCCAGGAGGTGAGTTACAGGGTGATATCGAAAATAGTAGTAAATCTTAATTAAAATCACATTTTTAAAAAACAACTCTGTCAGGAGTTTTAGTTAGCAAATAAGAGTAAGAAATACATTAAAATATGTATCATGAACTTATTGTATTATTTTTAGATCCAGGACGTGAGAGACCTACAGGGTGATATCGAAATTAGAAGCGTAATTTTCTAAAAAACAAATTTTTAAAAACAATGTTGTCAAGAGCTTTCGTTAGCAAAAAATTATTTGAAACACGTTACACAATCATACCATTATCAGATTTTATCACCTTCAGGTCCAGGAATTGAGCTACATGGTGATATAGAAATTATTAGTGTGTGTAAATTTTCTAAAAATCACATTTTTAAAAAGCAAGGTTGTCCGAAGCTTTTGTTAGCAAAGTATAGTTAGGAATACGTTAAACAATCATACCATTAACTGACTGTATCACCGTTAGGTCCAGGAAATGAGGTACAGGGTGATATCGAAATTAGTAATAAAATTTCGTAAAAATCACGTTTTTAAAAATCAACGTTGTCAGGAGCGTTTGTTAGCAAAAAATAGTTAGGAACACGTTAAGCAATCATACCACTTACTAAATTTCATTTACTTCCAGTAGGTAAGCTGCAGGGTGATATCTAAATAGCAGTAAAGATTTTGAAAAATCACGTTTTTAAAAAACAAGGGAGGTGAGCTACAGGGTGAAATGAATAAATAAATCCAAAAATATTCACATATATTTACGTGAAAAACTTTTACTATTTATTTGACAAATTTACAAGTTAATATGATAAAATTTTGACATTAAAACATATTAGTTAATATAACCAAATCAACCTAAGCCCCTAACTAACCTTGGTCAAAATAAAAGTTTACAAATACACATAAGAAATCCAAAAATCCCTACATTTATTTACGTAACAACATCTTGGTTCCTTGTTCTTTTACAAATTCACAAGTTAGTTTGAAAAAATCATGGCTTTATAATACATATCAAGTATAACCAAACCGAACCAAACCCATATAAATAAGGTTGGTCAATATAAAAATGTACAATAATTATTTACAGAAAAACCTGCCTGCCTTCGTTGTTAATTCACAAATTTATAGTAAATCAAAATTTTTTTACAAATATTTTACATTTGTTTGATTTGTTAATTAACAAATTTACAAGATATTTTAGAATCTTGGCCCTAAAATATATATTTAATGTAACAAAACGAAAGCCTTCACTAGGCTTGCCTAATGTAAACATTTACAAACATACACGATAAATATAAAAATCTGCACATTTATTTACAGGAAAAAACTCTCTTCGTTGTTATTTCACAAATTTGCATGTTTTTTAGGCAACAATTTAACACCCAAGTTATCTATTTAACATAACCAAACCGAGCCAAATCAAATCCTTATAATTATTAAGCTTGCTCAATATAAAAATGTACAAATACACATAATAAATATTACATTTATTTACATTGACAAACAACAACCTGCACACAAATATTTTTGTCCCGTATGTCGTTCTTAGTTTTATTTAATTACTTGTATATAGACTTCTTCCAAAGTGAAGCGACTCAATATTTTGCATTTCTTTCAAAAAATCTGTTAATACCTGTACCGCTACATAGTTATTTGGTTGTCTGATAAAGGGATATATTTCTTTACTTCTTTAGCTATTTTTACTGAAAACTCCAAATCAACAAAAGCAGTAGTTTCATCCCACTTAAGGTCTTTTATCTTTAAATTTTAAATATCTTTTACATAAATATTTTTTTGTATCGCTTAGGCTTTTAATTGTTTGTACAATAGTTATTTACCTAACAAGTGCGGAAAGAGGTACTTTTCCGCACGCGACGGCAGTTGCACAATCGACGCGGAGCGGAGTTCGGGCAAGCCGTCAAGGATGGAAAAGATAGTTTCCGCAAGAATTAGGTACAATGTTTTTCCTACGAGTGTTTTTGTCCATCTTCTTTATCAAAAAACATGTTTTAATTCGCAAAGATTTTATAATAATGCTATAAAATGATACGTAAGATAGAATAGTTACATAAATCATTTAATGAGTCCTAAATATCTTCATTTTTAACAAAACAAAAATCGTGCGGAAAAGAAATTTTTCAGCACTAGTGCGGAAAAGTTACTTTTCCGTACGTTTTTTAACTTTTATTTTTACTTGATTTTTTTATGCACGGAAAAATATTAAAACAGGATTTTTTTATTATGATATATTAAAAAGAAACTTTATGTAAAGAACATTTAAATAACAATAACGAAAAAGTTAACGATGGTAGATATTGAAATTGAAAGTGCACTTTCTGTTTGTTGCATGCTTCAATATACATCAGATGCCGCAACATCTTGAATAACGTCGTTTCTTATTGGAATTTGATTGGTTGGTGTTTGGCCCACTACAGAAATGCCTTGATCAGTTTGCTGCTTAGAATTACTACTGTAGTGAATGGAGAAAGGTATATTGGTCTGTACAGGCTGTAACACATTACATGATTCTTCATTCGGTGCTTCTGGTAGCATCGGTACAGCAGCACTTCTTGAAAATGAAACTTGTATGTAGGAGAACGGGTTTTCATTTGAAAACGATTGTGGACGGGAAGGTTCTTGCAATTTGGACGTGCGAAAAAAATCGTGAGGAAAGTAAAAATGATGCGAAAAAGTAAAATTGTGCGGAAAAGTAATTAACGTAATATTCTTTTAATAGATCGCTCAAGAAACCCTAACTTATATGTTCTTGGTTTGTAAACAGTAAGGTGAGGCCAAAAGTTATTTTCAAAATATGATTTATAAAAAAATTTACTACTAGTATCTTACCTACTGGACCTAAATGTAACTCAGTTAGTGAATAGTATGATTTGTTTACAATTCCTAACTATTTTTTGCTCACCAAGACTCCTGATAAAGTTGATTTTTGAAATTGTGATTTTTACAAAAGTGTTTTACTAATTTTGATATCACCCTGTACCTTACTCCAAGGACCTAAAGGTAATACAGTCAGTTAATGTCATGATTTTTTAACGTGTTCCTAAGAATTTTTTGATAACGAAAGCTCTTGACAACATTGTTTTCTAAAAATGTGATTTTTAGAAAAATACACTAATAATTTCGATATCACCCAGTAGCTCACTTGCTGGCTCTAAAGGTAATACAATAAGTTAGTGATATGATTTTTTAAGGTATTTCTAACTCTTGTTTGCTAAGTAAAACTCCTGACAAAGTTGTTTTTAAGAATGTAAATTGTACAATTATTTTTGATATCACCCTGTAACTCACCCCCTGAACCTAAATTTGAAATAATCCGTTAATACATAGTTTAACTTTTTGGACTATTTTGAACTTTTTATTGTTAAGTAGAGAACTAGAATTTCTAAACAAATCTATAATAAATTTTAAGGTCACCCTGTAGCAGACCTGAACTTAACCTTTATAACCTGGGTTTGGCAGACTTTTTTTCTATCTCTTCTCATACCTGATCATAAGAAATATTAGACAAACATTATTTTTAATTATATGATAATAATAACAAGTTTGATATTTACATATTCAAAGGTTATTTTTTGGGCCACGGGTTCATGTTGCAATAAATCCGAAAATTATTTTTTTTCATAAATTTATCAACTTATCGTTTTCTTTCCTAAAATTCATTTGATTTCGTTAAAATTTATTTACGTGGATTTTGTGGTCGGCTGTACTTTGCATGTCATGTTCGTGTTATTTGAATCCAACTTTAACGAAATAAGAAAAACGTCTCATGGTTTTGTTATTGTTTTTTTTCCGGAAAAATACAATTTTTTAAGAACCTGTGCATCATCAACAATCCCGGAAAAATATTGAACTATCAGCAATCGAGTTTAGAGGTAGGTTTTAGATTATATTTTTCCTCATTTTTCGGTTTTTGCCGCTGTACAAAAAACTGAAATTTACGATGTTGCCATGATTTAGGGCTTAAATTTGAGGCGTCAAATTTTTTCAGATTGTTTCAAATTATTTCAAATTTTAAAGAATTGCCCCCTATATTTCAAAAACGATATGACAACATTTTATACGATTTTTAGCTTCAATTAACTATTAGAGCGAGTTTTTTAGGGCAATGTACACAAGGCTGGATAAACCGTTTAGTACTAAATTCTCATATCTCTTTTATATTTTAGCATGTAGCTTTAAACCATATTTGCCTTGACGAGGAAAGTAAAAAAAAACGATCTTTAGATTAAAATCCAAATATACTCACAAGCGATTTGTTTATTTGCAAATAATCTTTAAATTATTATAATAAAAAATGTTTTTATTTTTTTATTTATTTATTTCAATACTTAAAATACAAATATAAATTATTTAGACCAGTAAATCTCCTCTAAATAACCATTTCTGTTGTTAGTTCGCTTTCTGATTATGCGCACTAGTTTAAAAAATCTGTGACGGTTGCTTTTCAGATTTTATAACTAAATAATTAGTTGAGGAAGACAACAATTTGGTTTTTCCTTTAGTTGATAGATTAAAAAGTAAAGCGAGCTATTGAAAAAATCAATTTTTAAACCTTATAGATAAAGACAGTTTAATAAATAGGTAACTACCTAAATTTCACATATTTTGTAATATTAATGAAAATTTAGACAGAAATTTTATTAAAGTCTCAAATAGAGTAGGGGACAATTCGCCGCGGATAATTCGCCGTGGGGACAGTTCGCCGCGAGATTTTTTGTTTTACGATATTACTATTAATTGTTTAAACAGTTTTATTTAACTTGACGTCATATAATATATTTGTTTGATCATAACCTTTTTCAAACTTTTTCATATAGGTATTTGGTGATGAGTATACAATTCAACATTTTTTTTTTATTAGAAAAATAAATCAAATGGCGGATCCAAAATGGCGGATTTTCCCATTTATGAACCGATATGCATCAAACGCAGAACTTTACGATCTTTCAGGTCGCTGATTATTATTTTTACCTGAAACTAAAAAAAATCAAAATGGCGGATGAAAAATGGCGGGCTTTCCCATTTATTAACCAATATGCATCAAATTCGGAACTTTAGGTTGTTTCAGGTCCCTAATTATGATTTGTAACTTAAACTTAAAATAAATCAAAATGGCGGAGACAAAATGGCGGATTTTCCCATTTATTATCCAATATGCATCAAACTCGGAACTTTAGGGTATTTCAGGTCCCTAATTATGATTTGTAACTTATACTAAAAATAAATCAAAATGGCGGATCAAAAATGGCGGACTTTTTCATTTAGGAACCAATATACCAAAATATTTTGCTTTAAAAGTCCAGATTTTTTTGTAAAAAAAAGGTAATTTTTTTTTTAATTTTTGTTTTTTTTGTACTAAAAAGTTTTAAAAAATGCATTGCTTTCAAAGTATATGCCATTTTGTGGTAAAAACTATGTCTGCTGGCCTGATAAAGGCCAGTGGGCCACCGCGGTGCTACTAAATCACTAGTAACAATGAACAATAAAACAAAATCCGGCATTTTTGATCCGCCATTTTGATTTTTTTTAGTTTAAGGTAAAAATAATAATCAGCGACCTGAAAGATCGGAAAGTTCCGACTTTGACGCAAATCGGTTTATAAATGGGAAAATCTGCCATTTTTTATCCGCCATTTTGATTTTTTTTAAGTTGAGGTTAGAAATCATAACAAGCGACCTGAAACACCCTAAAGTTCCGAATTTGATGCATATTGGTTCTGAAATGTGAGAGTCCGCCATTTTTGATCCGCCATTTTGATTTTTTTAGTTTATGTTAAAAATAATAATCAGCGACCTAAAATATCGCAAATTTCCGAATTTGATGCATATTGGTTCATAAATGGGAAGATCCGCCATTTTGGTTCCATGAGTTTATTTATTTTTCTAATAAAAAAAAAATGTTGAATTGTATACTAACCACCAAATACCTATTTGCAAAAGTTTCAAAAAAGTTATTATCAAACAAATAAAGAAATATTTTATATGAAGTCAAAAAATTATATTTAATTATAATAAAACATTTGATACATATAAACATAAAATACAACATTTAGCTTAACCAGATTTCGTACAATTGATATTTGAAGTAATATTCAACTGCATTAAAACATTAATTTGGCTTTTTCATGATACTGAAAAGGCTTCCTATATAAATTTCTTGATCATTAAATTCATTTTCTTTCAGGCCTGTTTTGTCCCCTGTTTTTTCAAGTAGGTAACTCCATCCATGTGTTTTTTATTTTGTAGGATATTTTGTAGTTTTAAATCATTCTTCACAATCATACTTTTTCGTTCTAGCGAAACTTTTATCACAGCTAAAAACTGTTATTTAAACCAATCTTGATAAATTAGCTGAAATGGTTAAAATATATCATAAATATCAAAAATTAATATAAATGTCAATGTAGCCAGCTTATTTGCTTCCTTGACTCAACCTTTCTTAAAGAAAGCTTTATAAAATAAAAACGCTGAGAAATCCCTGAGAACGCCCCGTAAACGTCCGACCTTAAGGCTCGACTATAAATTCCACCCTAAATCAACTCAATATAAATATAAATTTTATTGAAAGCGTTTTCTTTTATAAGTAGCGTATTTGGAAACAGGTTTTAGAGGGCCAAGACAGTTTTGACGGTGGGGGGAGACCCCATAAGGCCGTATTTTATGTTACTTTATATTTGTATTCATGGAATATTTGAAAAATTTCTAAAAAAAATATTAGCTTAAGGGGGGGAGGTTCCCCCCTTATATACGTCACTGGTTTTTTAAATCCATTTTGGGTTCAATTGAATCCAATATGGCGGAACGCTTGTATCAGCCATTTTCAATTAATGGTTTTAATACGCTCTAGCAATACAGATATATTTAAGATGTACGTACACCGAGATGACAACAGAGGACAATCCCAGTCCAGCAAGTGTCAGTCAAGTCACTTTTACGTGACTTTAATAAATTTAAAAATTTATTTTTCAGTTTCGTTTTTTTGTGCAAGTTATATAATAAAAATTACGAAATTAGAACACATTTTCCGACAATGTCAAGTTTGGGAAGTAAGTGTAAATTGAAAAATGGAAGTAATTCACTTAAATATCGCTGCATTTTCACTTAAACCTCGTTCCCTACAAACTTAAACCTATAGTTTAAACCATTTCTTTTCCGTTTTTTCAATTTTTTTACGAAATCCTTGCCGAATCTTATTTAAACCAGTTTTTTTCATTGCGATATAACCTATGTAGTTATAATTAGTCCAAAATTCCATTAACTTTTATTAAGTTTAAAAGAAATTCAGTTAAAACGTTTCATAAAAGATAAACTAAAAGTTAAACTTAAACCTAAACTTTAAACTTAAACCTTAAACCATCTTAGTAAATACCGCTGGTTAAGTTTAACCTTTTAAATGCATCTTAATAACTTTATAGCACCATTCATTACACTGGTCGGCATGAAAATCGGCCCTGACACCATTCTTGCCGCTTGTTATGTAAAATGACCTCCTAAATCTAAATATGAACTCCGTTTTTCCCCATCACCCCCCAATTTTGGGGGAGACCCCCCTACCTATTTTTACTGCTTTTCGATAGTTTTGTGGGACGGAAACGGATTTTTTTGGCCTTAACATCATTATTTCTGAGTGACTGGAGAGTTTAGTGTTCTCAAACGTTAATATTTATAGCAAGGTGCTGGGGGGGGGCTATTTTGCATAAATGGTAAATGAACATTGTCGGTTTTACCGTTTTATATGCATTTTCTAATTATTTTTATAAAATTTTAGCTGCCAGCAGCTTAACGGTAAAGGTGATAAACGTTATAGCAAAGTGTAAAGCAACATATTAGTATATAAAAGTATATATATACAGAAACCACTGGCGTTTACAAAAAATCGCCTTCGAGGGGCTTGGAAATTTTTTTCACTTTTATTTATTAACATATTTAAAAGAGGGAAAATAAATAGTTTTAACATAATCTATTTTTAGATTCTTGGGAGGACTTTTGCCCCAAAGCCCCCCTCCCCCCTTGTATATGTACATGCAGAAACTATAATAAAAAAATAAAATATTGTTGCTTTATTTGTGAATGGGACAGCCGAGCACGGGACAAACATTACATTCTACGGAACTGGCCTTTGCGAGAAAGATTTACTCCCGGTCAGAAAAATGTCGCCAACGATCCTTATTAGTCCTGCAAGATCATATTGACTTGCCGCCTTTGCACATCAAACTTGGATTGATCAAACAGTTTGTAAAAGCACTGGACAAAACAGGGGACGCATTCATATTCTTAAAAACTAAATTTCCTCGTCTTAGTGAGGCTAAATTAAAGGAAGCTGTTTTTGTGGAGCCCCAGAATAGACAACTTTTTTAAGATTCGACGTTTATTGAACACCTGAATCAAAAAGAAAAACGAGGTTGGTTTGCATTCCAAAACGTGTGTAAGAACTTCTTGGGTAACCATAAAATTGACGATTATGTAGCTCAGATCGAGGAATTGCTTTTAGCGTACAAGGCCATGGGATGTGATGTCCCTTAAAGTGCACTTCCTTCACTCGTATCTGGACTTCTTTCTTGAAAATTTAGGAGCAGTCTCGGATGAATACGGGGAAGGGTTTCATCAAGACATCGCTAGGTTGGAAAAGAGGATTTCAGGGAAGTGAAATGCAAGCCTGTTGGCGGAGTACGGCTGGTTTTTGAAACGAGCGGGTTGTACCTCAGGGTATAAATAGAAAGCAAGCACCAAGTGAGGGTGCGAAGGTTCTTATTTATCAGGAAGGCGCACCCAGGATATGTCTTGGGAGGCCCAACGCCGACGCCTCTATTTTTGTGTTTTTTTATGAAATATGTAGAATATATGTAAAAAAATCTAAGGCATGGGGAGGCCGGGCCCCAAGGCCCCCTGGCGGCGCCTATGCATTTATTATTGTTTGAAACTAAAATAACTCTCTTTATATTTAAAAATTTAAATTTATGTCGATAATATTATAATTATTCTCGAAAAATGATAAAAATAGGTAAAAGGGCTGCTCCCTCAAAAATTGTGGGTGGTAGAAAAAAATGCAAGCTATATTTGGTTTCAGGGCGTCGTCTTACATAACAATCAGCTGAAGTAATGCCAGGGCTCAAGAATTTTATTTTTTTTGCAGACCAGTGTTATTTTCATGCGACTTTTACCTAGCTTGCGCAGCTAAAGAGAAGGAGTTATTATTTTTGATGAAAAACAATTAAGACAACGCGGAAAATCTGTTATTTGGGTCTGTTTAGACTTGGATTTTAGCAATCTCGTCGTATGTGTCTTTCTAGACCACAGTAACTCCGGAACCGCTGAACAAACTTTTATGAGATTTTTATGAAAAATAATGTTTGACACTGTAACGAGCTGAAAAAAATTGAAGAATTGCTAATTTTTAATATAGTGCGCATCTTTGTGAATAATTTGTGTTAACCAAATATTTCGTAGGAGCTTTTCTTTCTGAGATATTTACCAAATTGTTTTTAAGGCTGATATAGCATGATGTTCACTTAGTGTGTGCTAATGGGCTAGGAATATATCAGATCTGTTATTTAGTTATTATTGGTATCCAGATTTTTGGCTCACGTTATTCTGATTTTGTAATTTAAAAGGTATACAGTTTTATAGCCGCTTTCTTAGTCAAATTAAAACATTAATCTTTTTTATTAATTTAATTAGAATAAAAATTCATAAAATAAAAAATACATTAAAAACAGGGTTTAAAAATGTTCCACAGATTATGCATTTTAAAAAAGACTGACGAAGAAATTAAAGGATTTTTCCCACATGAATTTTCACCATTTCCTATAGCACTTTTTACTGAAGATACGCAGCAGAAAAAGGATACGTACGTAGTTGTAGAGGGTGGACATCTGCTCCACAAAGTTGTTTGGCTTCGTGTCTTTTGGAGAAATCATCGCCCGATATGTGAAATACTTGTAACATCACTACAAGTCAAACATAACAGTAGTTTTTAATGGGTATCCATCTGATGCATCAGAAAATAACACCAACAGCTCTGAACGTCTTCGTGGAACTACAGCAACATCCTTACCAGATGTTATTTGTGATAAAAACCACCATTGCTCCAGTTAGTCAGGAGAAGTTTCTATTAAACGACAGGAAACAGGTTGGACATATCGACGTCCTGAAAGTGCACATAAACAGGAACAAAATTCTAACACTACAGGCAGAGCAAGATCCTAACCGGTTTATAGTAACCACAAGCATTTCCATGTTGGTTTCTCACCAGATCTAGGAGACTAAACTATTATATTTGAAAAATGTGGAAGCGGAAAAAACCCAAATACCATCTACTCAGCGAATTTCGTAACTTACCAAGCACAATCCGGATTGGTCCTGTTCCTGCAGGCATTCGGTGGTTGCGATACATTATCAGCCCTTTGTGGACAAGGAAAAATAAAATTTCTGTCGATGCTAAAAAAGCAACGGCGTCTTGAACAAAACTCTTCAGTTTTTCTTAGCTTCAAAGCCACACCTGCGCAGGTCACCGAAGCAGGAGAATTTTCTCATTTCATTGTATGGAGGAACAATAAATTGCAAAATCTTGATGACCTTCGCTTCCAGCTGTATAGGCCGGCAACTAAGTTTAACCTGGACATCGCCAGGTTAGCTCCAACTAGGGATGCTGCAAAATTTTACTCTCTCTAATCTACCACTAATTTTACTTGTTTGAATTTTCTGAAATATGGTTCTTAGTTCTGTTATTGGTTTTTTTTCGAGAACAGAAGTGGCTGCGAAATGAAATGAATCCCCTTGATTAGGGATAGATGAGTAAACAAGGCAACTGATGACGAAACCGCCAGCTCCTCAGCCCCTGCTCAACATGATTTTCTGCAACTGCAGAAAAGGTTCTTCAGTAGTTGTAGAAAAGCAGAATTTATATTCTCAGTGGTTTATAGCCACTGTAGTGGTCAATCTTGTGAAGACATACCAGACCTTGCATTTGACGACATTGATGAATCACTCATCGATGATCCACCATCAGATGACAATTTCGACCTGCCTGATCTAATCGATCAAGCTGTGGATTTAGGCGACAAGCCTGGTCCATCAAAGATGTACAAGATTTAAAATACATAAGTAAGTACAATAATAATACATGAGTTTCATATTACTACAAAAGAAATCAAATTTTAAGTTTATATTTCCTGGAAAGGTTTTTTTGTTAATTTATAATGCTTATTTCATTAACAGTCGTAGTTTATTTTACAAACCCTTTTAAAATATTTGCTTACTGACTGTTGGATCTTAATTTTAATAATTTTCTGTTCAAACAAAGTGTGGGTCATAGATTTCTCAGGAATAGGGGTCCAAATTGAAATTGTTGTGAACAGCTTTACCTATTTTTGATTCTATGCCCAGTGTCATGTGTTGACGTGACATACGTCAAAAACGCTAAAAAAGGCGAGATATTCGTCCCTTTCCATCTTTGACCAGCAGAGAGACTACACGCGGCCCGGAGCACCGACGCCATCGAACTTGTCTCATGTGCCGAGATTTGTTGGATAATGGGTGAGTTGAGCACTTTTTGTAGGGCATAGAATAGGGAAAATGGATTATAAGGGTTCGGGATTTTTTGTGAATTTTAGCAATGAATAAATGTGTTTAGTAAACAGTTTCGTTTATTAAACGGTCCTTCTAGCCAAATCCTGAATTGGCAGTGTGGATATACGATTTTTGTAGCAATTTCTCTAAGCTTTTTTCCCTTTCGGCCTCGTGGTTTTCATTTTTTGAATGTGCCATTTTTTGCTATCGTCGCGACCATTTTTTTGTGGGTTACGTTACCAAAGATTGGCCTTCAAAAATTGAATTCAAAACAAAGAGAAGTTAACAACTGGTGAACTGCAGCAGTGACCGACTAAAGTGAAAGCGAGTTCCGGTTCTTGTGTGGTTGGGCTTTCCGTGTAGACATAGTAAACAAAAGTGTGTGTGGCTTTCGGTATAGACATGCAGTATGGCTGTCAAGCAGTTGATTTTAGCGGTTCATTTAATTCTGAAAAATTCTGTTTGTTTTTATTTCGAAAACAACGTGTTTTGTGTTTATTTTCCGGGGTTTAGTAGGAATTTCGTGCGTTGATGACCAAGAAAATTAAAAAATACGTCGGAAATAAAATCATTAAAAAGGAAAAGATTAACGATCCTCAATCGAACCCGAGCGCTCTATGACTATGAAGCCATTATCGACTCAACGAAAAAGGGTCAGTTACAAACGCGTGTAGAAAACTTAGCGGAGTGGGTAAGTCGGTTCGAAGACCTGCATCTGGATATTGTGGGGTTGGTGGAGGATAGTGAGTGTGATACGGAGCAGGAGGTTATGGATGAGTTTGAGTCAATGCAATTTTCAATCAAACAAATTTGTAAGGACTTGTTGCCGGTTGAGCTTAATGTGAGTGATGATTATTATGATATTGTCATGGTTCAGGGGGCCGTAAGGGTGCTTTTTGGGTAGGGAGCGGTGTGTCACCGAACCCCAAACAACGAAGCTCCCTTAGGTTGAACCTAATTGTACCGCACTGTCGAATCGAGATAACAAGGTTAACCCGATTCGACCGTATCGATAACGATAAGGGCGTCCGGCGGGAAATTACTTGGCGGATGGATCAAGACCAAGGCTAAAAATCAACACAGTTTTAGAGGGCTACAACTTATTTATTGAAAGGACTATGGAAACTTTGTGAGGAGGTTGGTCCACCCATTTACCCTTATTTAGTCTACGCTGCTATAACCACTTTGGAGTATAGGTTTGTCTTTTCTCTACCACAAAAGCTGTGTCACTCACCTGTCGATCGACTTGCTACCCCAAATTCAGACTAACCAATTGCAGACCCCCCAATTACAGACCCCTCAATTAAAGACCCCTTAACTACAGACCCCCCAGTTACCGACTCCCCAATTACTTACTCCCCCGTTATTGACTGCCCCAAAAAAACCTTCTTGGGTCTATTTATTACTTCGCCGTAGGCCACGATAAATACGTGCGTGCCAATATTCCAAATATTCGTTGTTTGAATAGGCATCACGTATTTATCTAGACGCATCTAGGGTTACTCCAGTGACTTATTCCTAAGGTTACCAATTATTATTTATTATTCCTTACATTCCCACCGCCCCAGTAAAAATCGCCCTCTTAAATAAGTTTAAATGTTCAGTTAACAGACAAAAGAAATAATACGTGTTTACATGAAATTCCTAATATCTACCCACACGCTTCCACATGGGGCCAAATCTCTTAATCCCTACCTATCTTAAGATATTTCAGCCCTACGTGCGTACTGACTGGCTTCTCGCAGTTTAGTTAGATATATACTTTACGACTCATCATGCCTCTCATTCTGTCCAGTGCCTCAATTCTATAACTATTCCTCCCCCAGTCAACTTTTACTCGTGGTACTAGGGGGGAAACATCACCTCATTGTATCTCAATCTGTCCCGTTTTGGTCTTCACAACTTTATAACTCCATATCACTCATGTGTCAAGTGATACGGAGTATTAAAACTTTGTAGGTATCTAAGCTTCATCATTATTTTCCGCATCAAGGTTTGGTTAGTCTAACCCTGGCTTGGAAAATGGCTTTTCTAGTATTAAATATTTCAGCTTCTATGACATTTTATATTCACTAAAAAGGAAGTCTCTTCCCCCAATGGAGTTTTATGAACACTGCTGCCACTGTACTTTACTGTTTGGCGTCTTCTTTGTCATAGGAGCCGTATCTCCATCTCTCCTTCTTTCTGTGCTTCGACCTTCCATGGCCGTTTTGTTAAAATTTATTTTTACTACAAAGGGAGTCTCTTCCCCCAGTGTAGTTTTTAAAAGTACCTCTTTGCCCCATCTGCTTCTTCTCCTGTCTTGACCGGATCAAGCTTCCATCTTGTCGCCTGTCGTATATATCTAACCTCCCTACATTTAAAATTATTCCCATTTTCCGAAACTAAAATATTCAAATTAATCTAAGAATATCCTATATCCCCATGTAGAAATGTGTCTACCCCTTTTCTTTTTCCTTTTTTTAATGTTTTTTAGGGACTTTTTAGAATGTCCATGCATCATTGTAGCGATTATCACTCTCAACCAATGTAAATATTTGATATCTAAGGTGTATCACCCCGTCCAATTATTGGGGGTCCGCAAGGCATTAGTCCACCTTTGTGTTCGTATAGTCGTTATTTGATAAGTCTCTAGTGTTTAATAATTAGTATTCCAGGGGCGTCCCTGATCCTATTCTATAGTCAAATTTTTTGTTCCCGTATTTACTGTTGACTGTAATTATGATAATGCGCAGGGCCTTTTTGTTTTTATTTTTATCACTTTGATAGTCAACCCATTTCCCAAATCTCAGTAGCTCCTTTTAATCATTTTTAAAGGAAATTTTAATGCATCACTATCTTCATTTGTTCTATCCTTTAAGACATAACGCATGCATTGCATCCATCAAACTGTATTCATTACAGTAAAACCCTGAGTTTTCTTATAAAAAATCGTTAATTTTCAACAATCCAACTCATTACAGAAGAATGACGTAGTGCTCAATTTTGGTAACTCATACCGTTTGAACCTCCTTACTACTTCAATTTACCAGCACTTGGAGTACCCCCTTTTTTGGCGAGCATCCACAACTTACTGTTACAATCACAGTAAACTTATTATATATAGTAAGGAAAGCACCCCGGTTTTGTCATAATACTGTTATACATACCTCCTGTATACATTAGTTCGGAATACAAAGTTCGAGAGGCGCTGATGACAGACCGTCACCCCTGGTATAAAAATATTATGGACAGAGTTCTGTGCTGTCGTAATTTATATTAACCGTTACTCTTGGTATATTTTGACAATTTGTTTTTGATTATGACTGACATTAACCTTGGCAAAATAGATAAAAGTATGACGGTGATATAATTCCATTTTACATTTTTTGTTTGTGGATGCAGTTTATCGTTATTTTTCGACTTCTGACCTTATTTTTATGGTGTTTTTTGCTAAATTATGGCATAACTTAAGAAATGGAAAAGAAAACAATGTTGTGTTGTGGGTGAGAAGACTATGTTAGCAAGCGCCATCGCTTTCCCAAACGGAACCCCAAGAGCTATTTGGTGAGTGGCTAAAAATACTTCGGCCTAAAAACTGGCTGAAAGATGAAATTTACGTTAAATATATAGTGTGTGATGAATACTTTGAACCAGGACAGAGTTTTAAAACTTTAGATTTAAATTTAAATATTTCGAAAACAAGCGCGGATCTAGGTCAAAATCTAGGGGGTGGGGGTTATAATCGACGATATTTTTTTTATTAATTTTTTTTTCTAGGGGAAAGGGTAAGGGGAAAGGGTAATTTTCCTGTTTTCCGTTTAATTATTAACAAAAAGTGCATATTTTTTATTCTATATTATTATTATTATTATTTACCACGTTACCCCCCTCAAATTCGCGCTTGGAAAAACATAGTTTATTTCACTATATTTATATACAGGGTCCGGCATAATAATCTACCACAATAAAAACGTCATTGTAAATGCTATTTAGATTTTTTTTTAAAGAAACTATTCTATAGCATTTGTTTTTATTAAGTTTGGAAATTTACAGAGTCCATGTGGCGGCCATTTTTTTTTGATACACATTCTAAGCTGATTTCTGAAAGTTTCACTCGTACAATAACTTAAAAGCGATATTCCTGTAATTCCTTGACGTATTGCTGCTTTCAATTCGTCAATAGTTCGGAGTTAGTTTTAGGTATCCACAAAGGATCTAGAACTAAATCATGTCTACCAAGTGCGAAGTGAGTACGAAAAGTTCTTTGCGTCGTAATCACAGATTCGTTACCTACTTTTAATAAATGTTGGATAACGAAGGCACGATGGCAAAAAAATGGAAAGGCGCGGGCTCCAACCGACTACGCTAAGCTCTCTCAGTGATTCGGGCACAGTGGCGGTGCAAAATATGGAAGATCATCATGCCGGACCCTGGATAATTAAATGAACAACAAGCAATATTTCATTATCGACATTGCAGCTATACTTTAATTTAAAAAGCTTACGTTACATTTTTTTAAACAGCCATTAATACTTAGTTAATGTAATATAATAATGTTTAATTTAAAAACATTTTTGCTCACACTACTACTATGCTTAGTAGTGTGAGCAATGGTGATCCTAATTTTTTGCTCCAATTTCAAAATTTTTTATATATCTTTGCGTTTTAGATGATTTTGAAACTTTTTTGTCACGCCGTCTATCTGTCTGTATGTCTGTCTGTATGTCTGTCTGCATGTCTGTCTGTATGTCTGTCTGTATGTCTGTCTGTATGTCTGTCTGTATGTCTGTCTGTATGTCTGTCTGTATGTCTGTCTGTATGTCTGTCTGTATGTCTGTCTGTATGTCTGTCTGTATGTCTGTCTGTATGTATGTCTGTCTGTATGTCTGTCTGTATGTCTGTCTGTATGTCTGTCTGTATGTCTGTCTGTATGTCTGTCTGTATGTCTGTCTGTATGTCTGTCTGTATGTCTGTCTGTATGTCTGTCTGTATGTCTGTCTGTATGTCTGTCTGTATGTCTGTCTGTATGTCTGTCTGTATGTCTGTCTGTATGTCTGTCTGTATGTCTGTCTGTATGTCTGTCTGTATGTCTGTCTGTATGTCTGTCTGTATGTCTGTCTGTATGTCTGTCTGTATGTCTGTCTGTATGTCTGTCTGTATGTCTGTCTGTCTGTATGTCTGTCAGTATGTCTGTCTGTATGTCTGTCTGTATGTCTGTCTGTATGTCTGTCTGTATGTCTGTCTGTATGTCTGTCTGTATGTCTGTCTGTATGTGTGTCTGTATGTCTGTCTGTATGTCTGTCTGTATGTCTGTCTGTATGTCTGTCTGTATGTCTGTCTGTATGTCTGTCTGTATGTCTGTCTGTATGTCTGTCTGTATGTCTGTCTGTATGTCTGTCTGTATGTCTGTCTGTATGTCTGTCTGTATGTCTGTCTGTATGTCTGTCTGTATGTCTGTCTGTATGTCTGTCTGTATGTCTGTCTGTATGTCTGTCAGTATGTCTGTCTGTATGTCTGTCTGTATGTCTGTCTGTATGTCTGTCTGTATGTCTGTCTGTATGTCTGTCTGTATGTCTGTCTGTATGTCTGTCTGTATGTCTGTCTGTATGTCTGTCTGTATGTCTGGCTGTATGTCTGTCTGTATGTCTGTCTGTATATCTGTCTGTATGTCTGTCTGTATATCTGTCTGTATGTCTGTCTGTATGTCTGTCTGTATGTCTGTCTGTATGTCTGTCTGTATGTCTGTCTGTATGTCTGTCTGTATGTCTGTCTGTATGTCTGTCTGTATGTCTGTCTGTATGTCTGTCTGTATGTCTGTCTGTATGTCTGTCTGTATGTCTGTCTGTATGTCTGTCTGTATGTCTGTCTGTATGTCTGTCTGTATGTCTGTCTGTATGTCTGTCTGTATGTCTGTCTGTATGTCTGTCTGTATGTCTGTCTGTATGTCTGTCTGTATGTCTGTCTGTATGTCTGTCTGTATGTCTGTCTGTATGTCTGTCTGTATGTCTGTCTGTATGTCTGTCTGTATGTCTGTCTGTATGTCTGTCTGTATGTCTGTCTGTATGTCTGTCTGTATGTCTGTCTGTCTGTATGTCTGTCTGTCTGTATGTCTGTCTGTATGTCTGTCTGTATGTCTGTCTGTATGTCTGTCTGTATGTCTGTCTGTATGTCTGTCTGTATGTCTGTCTGTATGTCTGTCTGTATGTCTGTCTGTATGTCTGTCTGTCTGTCTGTATGTCTGTCTGTATGTCTGTCTGTATGTCTGTCTGTATGTCTGTCTGTATGTCTGTCTGTATGTCTGTCTGTATGTCTGTCTGTATGTCTGTCTGTCTGTATGTCTGTCTGTATGTCTGTCTGTATGTCTGTCTGTATGTCTGTCTGTATGTCTGTCTGTATGTCTGTCTGTATGTCTGTCTGTATGTCTGTCTGTATGTCTGTCTGTATGTCTGTCTGTATGTCTGTCTGTATGTCTGTCTGTATGTCTGTCTGTATGTCTGTCTGTATGTCTGTCTGTATGTATGTCTGTATGTATGTATGTCTGTATGTCTGTCTGTATGTCTGTCTGTATGTCTGTCTGTATGTCTGTCTGTATGTCTGTCTGTATGTCTGTATGTCTGTCTGTATGTCTGTCTGTATGTCTGTCTGTATGTCTGTCTGAATGTCTGTCTGTATGTCTGTCTGTATGTCTGTCTGTATGTCTGTCTGTATGTCTGTCTGTATGTCTGTCTGTATGTCTGTCTGTATGTCTGTCTGTATGTCTGTCTGTATGTCTGTCTGTATGTCTGTCTGTATGTCTGTCTGTATGTCTGTCTGTATGTCTGTCTGTATGTCTGTCTGTATGTCTGTCTGTACGTCTGTCTGTATGTCTGTCTGTATGTCTGTCTGTATGTCTGTCTGTATGTCTGTCTGTATGTCTGTCTGTATGTCTGTCTGTATGTCTGTCTGTATGTCTGTCTGTATGTCTGTCTGTATGTCTGTCTGTATGTCTGTCTGTATGTCTGTCTGTATGTCTGTCTGTATGTCTGTCTGTATGTCTGTCTGTATGTCTGTCTGTATGTCTGTCTGTATGTCTGTCTGTATGTCTGTCTGTATGTCTGTCTGTATGTCTGTCTGTATGTCTGTCTGTATGTCTGTCTGTATGTCTGTCTGTATGTCTGTCTGTATGTCTGTCTGTCTGTCTGTCTGTATGTCTGTCTGTATGTCTGTCTGTATGTCTGTCTGTATGTCTGTCTGTATGTCTGTCTGTATGTCTGTCTGTATGTCTGTCTGTATGTCTGTCTGTATGTCTGTCTGTATGTCTGTCTGTATGTCTGTCTGTATGTCTGTCTGTATGTCTGTCTGTATGTCTGTCTGTATGTCTGTCTGTATGTCTGTCTGTATGTCTGTATGTCTGTATGTATGTCTGTATGTATGTATGTCTGTATGTCTGTCTGTATGTCTGTCTGTATGTCGTCTGTATGTCTGTATGTCTGTATGTCTGTATGTCTGTATGTCTGTATGTCTGTATGTCTGTATGTCTGTCTGTATGTCTGTCTGTATGTCTGTCTGTATGTCTGTCTGTATGTCTGTCTGTATGTCTGTCTGTATGTCTGTCTGTATGTCTGTCTGTATGTCTGTCTGTATGTCTGTCTGTATGTCTGTCTGTATGTCTGTCTGTATGTCTGTCTGTATGTCTGTCTGTATGTCTGTCTGTATGTCTGTCTGTATGTCTGTCTGTATGTCTGTCTGTATGTCTGTCTGTATGTCTGTCTGTATGTCTGTCTGTATGTCTGTCTGTATGTCTGTCTGTATGTCTGTCTGTATGTCTGTCTGTATGTCTGTCTGTCTGTATGTCTGTCTGTATGTCTGTCTGTATGTCTGTCTGTATGTCTGTCTGTATGTCTGTCTGTATGCTGTCTGTATGTCTGTCTGTATGTCTGTCTGTATGTCTGTCTGTATGTCTGTCTGTATGTCTGTCTGTATGTCTGTCTGTATGTCTGTCTGTATGTCTGTCTGTATGTCTGTCTGTATGTCTGTCTGTATGTCTGTCTGTATGTCTGTCTGTATGTCTGTCTGTATGTCTGTCTGTATGTCTGTCTGTATGTCTGTCTGTATGTCTGTATGTCTGTCTGTATGTCTGTCTGTATGTCTGTCTGTATGTCTGTCTGTATGTCTGTCTGTATGTCTGTCTGTATGTCTGTCTGTATGTCTGTCTGTATGTCTGTCTGTATGTCTGCTGATGTCTGTCTGTATGTCTGTCTGTATGTCTGTCTGTATGTCTGTCTGTATGTCTGTCTGTATGTCTGTATGTCTGTCTGTATGTCTGTCTGTATGTCTGTCTGTATGTCTGTCTGTATGTCTGTCTGTATTCTGTCTGTATGTCTGTCTGTCTGTATGTCTGTCTGTATGTCTGTCTGTATGTCTGTCTTAGTCTGTCTGTATGTCTGTCTGTATGTCTGTCTGTATGTCTGTCTGTATGTCTGTCTGTATGTCTGTCTGTATGTCTGTCTGTATGTCTGTCTGTATGTCTGTCTGTATGTCTGTCTGTATGTCTGTCTGTATGTCTGTCTGTATGTCTGTCTGTATGTCTGTCTGTATGTCTGTCTGTATGTCTGTCTGTATGTCTGTCTGTATGTCTGTCTGTATGTCTGTCTGTATGTCTGTCTGTATGTCTGTCTGTATGTCTGTCTGTATGTCTGTCTGTATGTCTGTCTGTATGTCTGTCTGTATGTCTGTCTGTATGTCTGTCTGTATGTCTGTCTGTATGTTCTGTCTGTATGTCTGTCTGTATGTCTGTCTGTATGTCTGTCTGTATGTCTGTCTGTATGTCTGTCTGTATGTCTGTCTGTATGTCTGTCTGTATGTCTGTCTGTATGTCTGTCTGTATGTCTGTCTGTATGTCTGTCTGTATGTCCTGTCTGTATGTCTGTCTGTATGTCTGTCTGTATGTCTGTCTGTATGTCTGTCTGTATGTCTGTCTGTATGTCTGTCTGTATGTCTGTCTGTATGTCTGTCTGTATGTCTGTCTGTATGTCTGTCTGTATGTCTGTCTGTATGTCTGTCTGTATGTCTGTCTGTATGTCTGTGTCTGTATGTCTGTCTGTATGTCTGTCTGTATGTCTGTCTGTATGTCTGTCTGTATGTCTGTCTGTATGTCGTCTGTATGTCTGTCTGTATCGTCTGTTCTCTGTATGTCTGTCTGTATGTCTGTCTGTATGTCTGTCTGTATGTCTGTCTGTATGTCTGTCTGTATGTCTGTCTGTATGTCTGTCTGTATGTCTGTCTGTATGTCTGTCTGTATGTCTGTCTGTATGTCTGTCTGTATGTCTGTCTGTATGTCTGTCTGTATGTCTGTCTGTATGTCTGTCTGTATGTCTGTCTGTATGTCTGTCTGTATGTCTGTCTGTATGTCTGTCTGTATGTCTGTCTGTATGTCTGTCTGTTATGTCTGTCTGTATGTCTGTCTGTATGTCTGTCTGTATGTCTGTCTGTATGTCTGTCTGTATGTCTGTCTGTATGTCTGTCTGTATGTCTGTCTGTATGTCTGTCTGTAGTCTGTCTGTATGTCCTGTCTGTATGTCTGTCTGTATGCTCTGTATGTCTGTCTGTATGTCTGTCTGTATGTCTGTCTGTATGTCTGTCTGTATGTCTGTCTGTATGTCTGTCTGTATGTCTGTCTGTATGTCTGTCTGTATGTCTGTCTGTATGTCTGTCTGTATGTCTGTCTGTATGTCTGTCTGTATGTCTGTCTGTATGTCTGTCTGTATGTCTGTCTGTATGTCTGTCTGTATGTCTGTCTGTATGTCTGTCTGTATGTCTGTCTGTATGTCTGTCTGTATGTCTGTCTGTATGTCTGTCTGTATGTCTGTCTGTATGTCTGTCTGTATGTCTGTCTGTATGTCTGTCTGTATGTCTGTCTGTATGTCTGTCTGTATGTCTGTCTGTATGTCTGTCTGTATGTCTGTCTGTATGTCTGTCTGTATGTCTGTCTGTATGTCTGTCTGTATGTCTGTCTGTATGTCTGTCTGTATGTCTGTCTGTATGTCTGTCTGTATGTCTGTCTGTATGTCTGTCTGTATGTCTGTCTGTATGTCTGTCTGTATGTCTGTCTGTATGTCTGTCTGTATGTCTGTCTGTATGTCTGTCTGTATGTCTGTCTGTATGTCTGTCTGTATGTCTGTCTGTATGTCTGTCTGTATGCTGTCTGTCTGTATGTCTGTCTGTATCCTGTCTGTATGTCTGTATGTCTGTCTGTATGTCTGTCTGTATTCTGTCTGTATGTCTGTCTGTATGTCTGTCTGTATGTCTGTCTGTATGTCTGTCTGTATGTCTGTCTGTATGTCTGTCTGTATGTCTGTCTGTATGTCTGTCTTGTCTGTATGTCTGTCTGTATGTCTGTCTGTATGTCTGTCTGTATGTCTGTCTGTATGTCTGTCTGTATGTCTGTCTGTATGTCTGTCTGTATGTCTGTCTGTATGTCTGTCTGTATGTCTGTCTGTATGTCTGTCTGTATGTCTGTCTGTATGTCTGTCTGTATGTCTGTCTGTATGTCTGTCTGTATGTCTGTCTGTATGTCTGTCTGTATGTCTGTCTGTATGTCTGTCTGTATGTCTGTCTGTATGTCTGTCTGTATTCTGTCTGTATGTCTGTCTGTATGTCTGTCTGTATGTCTGTCTGTATGTCTGTCTGTATGTCTGTCTGTATGTCTGTCTGTATGTCTGTCTGTATGTCTGTCTGTATGTCTGTCTGTATGTCTGTCTGTATGTCTGTCTGTATGTCTGTCTGTATGTCTGTCTGTATGTCTGTCTGTATGTCTGTCTGTATGTCTGTCTGTATGTCTGTCTGTATGTCTGTCTGTATGTCTGTCTGTATGTCTGTCTGTATGTCTGTCTGTATGTCTGTCTGTATGTCTGTCTGTATGTCTGTCTGTATGTCTGTCTGTATGTCTGTCTGTATGTCTGTCTGTATGTCTGTCTGTATGTCTGTCTGTATGTCTGTCTGTATGTCTGTCTGTAGTCTGTCTGTATGTCTGTCTGTCTATGTCTGTCTGTATGTCTGTCTGTATGTCTGTCTGTATGTCCTGTCTGTATGTCTGTCTGTATGTCTGTCTGTATGTCTGTCTGTATGTCTGTCTGTATGTCTGTCTGTATGTCTGTCTGTATGTCTGTCTGTATGTCTGTCTGTATGTCTGTCTGTATGTCTGTCTGTATGTCTGTCTGTATGTCTGTCTGTATGTCTGTCTGTATGTCTGTCTGTATGTCTGTCTGTATGTCTGTCTGTATGTCTGTCTGTATGTCTGTCTGTATGTCTGTCTGTATGTCTGTCTGTATGTCTGTCTGTATGTCTGTCTGTATGTCTGTCTGTATGTCTGTCTGTATGTCTGTCTGTATGTCTGTCTGTATGTCTGTCTGTATGTCTGGTCTGTATGTCTGTCTGTATGTCTGTCTGTATGTCTGTCTGTATGTCTGTCTGTATGTCTGTCTGTATGTCTGTCTGTATGTCTGTCTGTATGTCTGTCTGTATGTCTGTCTGTATGTCTGTCTGTATGTCTGTCTGTATGTCTGTCTGTATGTCTGTCTGTATGTCTGTCTGTATGTCTGTCTGTATGTCTGTCTGTATGTCTGTCTGTATGTCTGTCTGTATGTCTGTCTGTATGTCTGTCTGTATGTCTGTCTGTATGTCTGTCTGTATGTCTGTCTGTATGTCTGTCTGTATGTCTGTCTGTATGTCTGTCTGTATGTCTGTCTGTATGTCTGTCTGTATGTCTGTCTGTATGTCTGTCTGTATGTCTGTCTGTATGTCTGTCTGTATGTCTGTCTGTATGTCTGTCTGTATGTCTGTCTGTATGTCTGTCTGTATGTCTGTCTGTATGTCTGTCTGTATGTCTGTCTGTATGTCTGTCTGTATGTCTGTCTGTATGTCTGTCTGTATGTCTGTCTGTATGTCTGTCTGTATGTCTGTCTGTATGTCTGTCTGTATGTCTGTCTGTATGTCTGTCTGTATGTCTGTCTGTATGTCTGTCTGTATGTCTGTCTGTATGTCTGTCTGTATGTCTGTCTGTATGTCTGTCTGTATGTCTGTCTGTATGTCTGTCTGTATGTCTGTCTGTATGTCTGTCTGTATGTCTGTCTGTATGTCTGTCTGTATGTCTGTCTGTATGTCTGTCTGTATGTCTGTCTGTATGTCTGTCTGTATGTCTGTCTGTATGTCTGTCTGTATGTCTGTCTGTATGTCTGTCTGTATGTCTGTCTGTATGTCTGTCTGTATGTCTGTCTGTATGTCTGTCTGTATGTCTGTCTGTATGTCTGTCCTGTATGTCTGTCTGTATGTCTGTCTGTATGTCTGTCTGTATGTCTGTCTGTATGTCTGTCTGTATGTCTGTCTGTATGTCTGTCTGTATGTCTGTCTGTATGTCTGTCTGTATGTCTGTCTGTATGTCTGTCTGTATGTCTGTCTGTATGTCTGTCTGTATGTCTGTCTGTATGTCTGTCTGTATGTCTGTCTGTATGTCTGTCTGTATGTCTGTCTGTATGTCTGTCTGTATGTCTGTCTGTATGTCTGTCTGTATGTCTGTCTGTATGTCTGTCTGTATGTCTGTCTGTATGTCTGTCTGTATGTCTGTCTGTATGTCTGTCTGTATGTCTGTCTGTATGTCTGTCTGTATGTCTGTCTGTATGTCTGTCTGTAGTCTGTCTGTAATGTCTGTCTGTATGTCTGTCTGTATGTCTGGTCTGTATGTCTGTCTGTATGTCTGTCTGTATGTCTGTCTGTATGTCTGTCTGTATGTCTGTCTGTATGTCTGTCTGTATGTCTGTCTGTATGTCTGTCTGTATGTCTGTCTGTATGTCTGTCTGTATGTCTGTCTGTATGTCTGTCTGTATGTCTGTCTGTATGTCTGTCTGTATGTCTGTCTGTATGTCTGTCTGTATGTCTGTCTGTATGTCTGTCTGTATGTCTGTCTGTATGTCTGTCTGTATGTCTGTCTGTATGTCTGTCTGTATGTCTGTCTGTATGTCTGTCTGTTTGTCTGTCTGTATGTCTGTCTGTATGTCTGTCTGTATGTCTGTCTGTATGTCTGTCTGTATGTCTGTCTGTATGTCTGTCTGTATGTCTGTCTGTATGTCTGTCTGTATGTCTGTCTGTATGTCTGTCTGTATGTCTGTCTGTATGTCTGTCTGTATGTCTGTCTGTATGTCTGTCTGTATGTCTGTCTGTATGTCTGTCTGTATGTCTGTCTGTATGTCTGTCTGTATGTCTGTCTGTATGTCTGTCTGTATGTCCTGTCTGTATGCTGTCTGTATGTCTGTCTGTATGTCTGTCTGTATGTCTGTCTGTATGTCTGTCTGTATGTCTGTCTGTATGTCTGTCTGTATGTCTGTCTGTATGTCTGTCTGTATGTCTGTCTGTATGTCTGTCTGTATGTCTGTCTGTATGTCTGTCTGTATGTCTGTCTGTATGTCTGTCTGTATGTCTGTCTGTATGTCTGTCTGTATGTCTGTCTGTATGTCTGTCTGTATGTCTGTCTGTATGTCTGTCTGTATGTCTGTCCTGTATGTCTGTCTGTATGTCTGTCTGTATGTCTGTCTGTATGTCTGTCTGTATGTCTGTCTGTATGTCTGTCTGTATGTCTGTCTGTATGTCTGTCTGTATGTCTGTCTGTTGTATGTCTGTCTGTATGTCTGTCTGTATGTCTGTCTGTATGTCTGTCTGTATGTCTGTCGTATGTCTGTCTGTTGTCTGTTGTATGTCTGTCTGTATGTCTGTCTGTATGTCTGTCTGTATGTCTGTCTGTATGTCTGTCTGTATGTCTGTCTGTATGTCTGTCTGATGTCTGGTCTGTATGTCTGTCTGTATGTCTGTCTGTATGTCTGTCTGTATGTCTGTCTGTATGTCTGTCTGTCTGTCTGTCTGTATGTCTGTCTGTATGTCTGTCTGTATGTCTGGTCGTGTATGTCTGTCTGTCTGTATGTCTGTCTGTATGTCTGTCTGTCTGTATGTCTGTCTGTATGTCTGTCTGTATGTCTGTTGCTGTATGTCTGTCTGTCTGTCTGTCTGTATGTCTGTCTGTATGTCTGTCTGTATGTCTGTCTATATGTCTGTCTGTATGTCTGTCTGTATGTCTGTCTGTCTGTATGTCTGTCTGTATGTCTGTCTGTATGTCTGTCTGTATGTCTGTCTGTATGTCTTCGTCTGTATGTCTGTCTGTATGTCTGTCTGTATGTCTGTCTGTATGTCTGTCTGTATGTCTGTCTGTATGTCTGTCTGTATGTCCCTGTCTGTATGTCTGTCTGTATGTCTGTCTGTATGTCTGTCTGTATCTGTCTGTATGTCTGTCTGTATGTCTGTCTGTATGTCTGTCTGTATGTCTGTCTGTATGTCTGTCTGTATGTCTGTCTGTATGTCTGTCTGTATGTCTGTCTGTATGTCTGTCTGTATGTCTGTCTGTATGTCTGTCTGTATGTCTGTCTGTATGTCTGTCTGTATGTCTGTCTGTATGTCTGTCTGTATGTCTGTCTGTATGTCTGTCTGTATGTCCGTCTGTATGTCCGTCTGTATGTCTGTCTGTATGTCTGTCTGTATGTCTGTCTGTATGTCTGTCTGTATGTCTGTCTGTATGTCTGTCTGTATGTCTGTCTGTGTATGTCTGTCTGTATGTCTGTCAGTATGTCTGTCTGTATGTCTGTCTGTATGTCTGTCTGTATGTCTGTCTGTATGTCTGTCTGTATGTCCCTGTCTGTATGTCTGTCTGTATGTCTGTCTGTATGTCTGTCTGTATGTCTGTCTGTATGTCTGTCTGTATGTCTGTCTGTATGTCTGTCTGATGTCTGTCTGTATGTCTGTCTGTATGTCTGTCTGTATGTCTGTCTGTATGTCTGATGTATGTCTGTGTATGTCTGTCTGTATGTCTGTCTGTATGTCTGTCTGTATGTCTGTCTGTATGTCTGTCTGTATGTCTGTCTGTATGTCTGTCTGTATGTCTGTCTGTATGTCTGTCTGTATGTCTGTCTGTTGTCTGTCTGTATGTCAGTCTGTATGTCAGTCTGTATGTCTGTCTGTATGTCTGTCTGTATGTCTGTCTCGTATGTCTGTCTGTATGTCTGTCTGTAGTCTGTCTGTCTGTAAGTCTGTCTGTATGTATGTCTGTATGACTGTCTGTATGTCTGTCTGTATGTCTGTCTGCCTGTATGTCTGCCTGTATGTCTGTCTGTATGTCTGTCTGTCGTATGTCTGTTGTCTGTATGTCTGTCTGTATGTCTGTCTGTATGTCTGTCTGTATGTCTGTCTGTATGTTCTGTCTGTATGTCTGTCTGTATGTCTGTCTGTATGTCTGTCTGTATGTCTGTCTGTATGTCTGTCTGTATGTCTGTCTGTATGTCTGTCTGTATGGTCTGTCTGTATGTCTGTCTGTATGTCTGTCTGTATGTCTGTCTGTATATGCTCTGTCTGTGTGTCTGCACTGTATGTCTGTCTGTCTGTATGTCTGTTTTCTGTATGTCTGTCTGTATGTCTGTCTGTATGTCTGTACT